>VDFB02377726.1:0-47294 GCA_007258455.2 Sequoia sempervirens | reverse complement strand
TAGTCTAGGAAAACAAATAGAGGTTGAAGGGTTTTGAAGATGGAGATATTGAGCAGTAATTAGAGGGCTTTCCCAATGGAGGAATCTCCTACCAATAGTGCTTCAAAGTACGGGTCTAGATTGTGGCCAAATCTATCCTTCTATCAGATAGCTCCCCACCTGGAAGTATGTCTTGAGTATTTTGAGCTTTTTTTTGCGGATCGTCGTAGAGGTAAGCAAACCATTCTTAATTTTTTTTAAAGTTGGATGTATACATTATGCCTATTGGGTATTTGAAAAATTTGATGTTGGGTGTTTTCGTGAAGTACTATTTGGCTATTTGAATTTTATGATGTTGGCTATTTTTGGTGCAGGAGCACCATTCAAGGGTATTGATCCATTTAGGTATATGAGATCTAGGTTGTAGATTTTGGTTGGACTATGTTTAAATAAGGTCTATGAGACCACTTTTGAATGTAAATGATCATATTTGAGTTGTATTAGGTTTCTAAGGGGGTTTTAGTTTTAAAACAATGTTAAGTGTTCATTTGGAATAATACAAGTTGATAAAGTTGTAATAAGACAAGTTTGGAAGGCCAACGATCAAGGCCTTTTAAAAGTTAGTTGTGGAAGTTTTAGGTACTTGTAGTTGGAGGGAAAAGGTTTTAAAATCATTGAGAAAGTCGTGACATGTTTGGTTGAATAACTTGGAAGACATTTTTGAAGTTAAGGATTGAATAAAAGGCTGATTTTCTTCATTTTCTAGATCTCTTTGTTGTAGCAGTAGGTTTACCAGTCCATACAAGACCTTTTGGCCATAATTTTTTTTTGTATTCTATAGTGTAGTGTTTCAACTTTCATTTGAATCAATTGTGAGGATTTTATCTTGGATCTTGGTCATTTAATCTTAAGTTTTCTTCAACCGGCCTGAATAGGCTTTTATTGATTTTGAAGCGTTAGAAAGCATGTTATAAACCATCCCACCTTTTTTTACGGTCTGTTACTTGGTAGGATGGATTTTTTTCATTAGGGAAAGGTGAGATAATGTTGAATTTGAGTGGGGAAGGTCTGAGTGAGGGTTGGGTGTGAAGCCCAAGGTAGAAAACTATGAAATTCCTTATGAAAATAGAGGTTTTTGTGAGTCAAGTTGAGTTTTGTTGTTGGGTAGTGTAATTTTATGTTGAAAATAGCATGAGAAAGGTATTTTGAGTCTATTTGCAAAGTGGTTAAGGTTTGGAAAGTTTGGGAAGTTGGAGTTTCATTAAACCCTAGGGTTTCTAGGCTCCTTGAGAGGGTTTTATGGTTTGGCCATTAGGAGGTTGAATCTATGAGGTCTAATTGAGGAATTTGGGGTTTTGAGACATTTTTTTTTCTACCCCAAGGTTTCATGGTGTTTTCCCACATTTAAAGGGTGGTTCCTTTGTAAATTTGGACTAATTTGAGCCCTTAAAAGTGTTGAAATCCTGATTTGAGTGTTTTGTTTCAAAGGAGTCTTAGGTGAGACATTGATATGTTTTCAAGCTTTAAAATGGGTTCCTGAAAGTGGTTGAGTTTTGATCTAAAAGGGGGTGATTGAGAAATGACACCTGATTTAGGGGTTTTGTTATTCTATAAGGAAATAGTGTGAAGTTGTTGAATAGTGTAATTCAGGTAATTTGTGAATTGAAATTTGTTGTCATTGTTTGGAATTGAGTTTGGTGAGTTTGTAGGCCTTCCCTTACTACATCATTTTTGTTACTGGATATCTAGGTATGTTTAAAAACTGATACTCGGTATATTTTTTATTGGTTGTTTGGGTATTTCGATGTTGGGTTTTCACTTGAAATGGGTATTTTAAAAAAATGGTACTGGATATTTTTTCACTATCAAGATAATGTTTTTTCTAAGAAACAAATGAGTTCTCAACCTTTTCTAGTATTACACACAATTTTCTAAATTTTTATTTTGTTATCATTTTTCCCAAGCATTAAAAAAAATCAATGTTCAATGAACCCTTTGTTATTGACTATCTTGGTATATAAAAAAAAGACATTGGGAATTTTCTTTATATGGATATTTAAAAAATTGGTATTGGGTATTTTTTTCGCTATCGAGTTAAAATTATTCTTACAAATAGACAATGTCTCAGTATTTTTGGTATTGTAACCTCACTAATCCGCTAGAGTTATGGTTTATGTTTTTACAAAGGCCTAAGGTTTGTACCCTATTCATGCTCTTACCAATGCTTATGTTGGTATTGAAAAACAACCTTAAATCTTGGGTCAAAAAATTAGTTGTCTTGATAGGGTGTGGTATGATCTTGGATCAAGTATCCTAGAGTGTGTGGGAATCTTGTGTTTGATCATTAAGGTATGTAAACCTGATTAGGGAAATGTATCCTATATAGCATGGTTATTAGCAGATCACATTATTATAGTTTGTGGTAACCTAAGATTGCATTCAAGTATGTAACAAACTTGCTTTGTAGTTTAAGATGTACACTTTTAAGTAACATTCATAAGGTTTATAAAATCTTAATCACTCTCTAGAATATCCCATTAAACATGGGTTGTGCTTGAATGCACTACATAATTTATATAACATAATCACTTTGCATATCAACCAGAGTTATAGGCTCTTTATTGCAGCAAGAGGTAATCACTCTTTCATCATGCTATCATTACATTGTAACCTGTTAAACTTGAGTCAACCTAAATGCACCCAATGATGATAGACACCTAATTGTGATGACAGTGATTTGTACATGAATTGTGCTCATATAAGTGCTTCCATTTCTATCACAACGTAGCCACATTAAACTTGGGTCACACACATGAATGCATCCTATATTTGTTATAGCACAACTGTGCCACATGACCAATAGAGTTATGAATCACATAATTATAGTCACAAAAATTTGTTCCTTGGTTGTGCTCTTATGGTGATTCCATTACCGTTACAACATAACCCTTTGGACTTATATTTCTCAAATCCTTACATTGCTTATTTTCTCTTTGGATGGATGGTAGTTCAATGGCAAGAATTTGTATGCAGGTTATGCTAATATAAGTGCCTTCATCACCATCACACAATAATACATTGGAATTTCCTTTCTTGAACCTTTACTTCATTTTTTATTGTTAGGGTTTCTTAGTGATTATTCCATTTCCACGTGGCATATTGATAAAAGAAACCAAGTAGAAAATCATTCTATTTTTAGTTAGCACCTGCTAAATTACTTTTGGAATAAATGTTTGACTACATTACTTTGAGTGTGAGAATTTTTTTTTCTTCTTATAATGCATTCATTGAGAGTTGTAGTAGAAAGCTTCTTATGTTGAAACCCATCTTGTAAAGTTGCTTTAAGCTACATTTAGGAGGATTCATGATTTTTTTGTGATTTATACAACTTTTGTTTTGATAGTAAATGACATTGGATTCTTTCTGAAACTGAAATGATTTATTAATTATGGTTTTATGATGATTAAATGTTTTATTTGGAATGGGTTAATATGTGGAATTTTAATCTGTAGGAAGAATATATTGTGATGTAATGTTTGGGTATGGATAGTTCAAGAAAACTTGGATTGCTATCAGTGACATAACCATGTTGGAGAGCACCTTGAGCCGATGTGAAACACTTCTGGGTGTTTTCACTAGGAAGAAAAACATGAGTGTAGGGTGTGTGCAAGAAGCTGAGTCCACTTTTTGGCCAAAAAGTGGAAGTGTTTTCCCTAATTTTCAGAATTTATCAAAACTGACCTAAAAATTTGAGGCACTTAAAGACTAAATCTTAAAAAAAATCAATAATATGAAATGTAGTACTCGGAGTCTAGTTTCCAAATATGTAATTTATTTTAATACCCAAAAGACACAAATTTATTTTCAATAGGCATGTCTAAAAGCCATTTTTTAAAAGTCACTTTTTTTTTACCATACCATGCACGTGTATGTCATCCATATTTTGACCTAAATAATTCTATTTTTCTAAAGCCTTTTGGGATATGATCTCTAACATATTGAAGAATGTTCATGATATTGTTTTGTAACTTTTTAAAAAAAAAAGGAGTAAAAACTTTATTGAAGATTAGAAAGCAACATTACAAAGGAAGCAAAGGACCGAGGTCCCAAGGAAAAATAAGAGCAACAAACCAAACTAAGTTAAAATAGCCAACACCATCATCCGTCACCATTCCCAGCCCTATCTTCAGCAAGAATATTCATTAAATCAAGAAGTAGCTCCTGAGGAACCAACTCCCACTCCTCAATTCTCCATCCCTCAACATGCTCAGAAGCCCATTTTGCCAAACAATCAGCTGCCCTATTCCACTCCCTTGGAATATGGACAAGAGTCACTGTTTCCATCAAAGAACTAACCCACAAAATTTGTTGCACAACCCTAGCAAACTGCCAGCTGACATTTGCCACTTTTTTCTCTATAAGCAAATTGATCAATATCTGAGAATCGAATTCACAAACAATCCTTCTCCACCCCAAAGCATGAGATCTCTCAAGAGCATCAAGAATAGCCAACCCTTCCACTAGGTTGATGATCTGTGTCCCTTCATAGATTGAAAAGAGGAAGATCCTCGAGCCCAAAGAATCCCTACCAATGCCCCCAATACCAGCCGGTCCTAGATTGCCCCTTGAAGATCCATCAGTATTGATCTTCAAAAAATTGAATGGGGGAAGTTGCCATTTGCCATCCCTATCAATTTTTTGCTTCTCTCGTTATCCTCTCTTAGCCCTTGCCAAAGCCAATGATGACCCCTAAATCCCCAATCTCTCCACCAACTTAGTATCCCTTTTCACCATAGGGAATTCCACTTCACACCTAGCTTCCACAGTTTCCTGAACCATGCCCAATAATCTCTGCCAAATTTGTTGCACCAGCCTCTGTTCTCCACAAAATATCCTTCGATTGCGTTCCAACCAAATCTGCCACAATAAGAAGATAGGCCCCACAAACCACACCTCCTGCAAAAAGGAGGCTATAGAAGGGGGCCGACCCATCCCCTGCCAAAATTCAATCAAGGAGGAAGCATGAACACAAGGATTTTTCCAAACACCCCACCAAAAATACCAAAGCTGAAGGGAAAAGAGCAATGAAAAAACAAGTGAGTAGAGTCCTCCTCATTAGCCCCACACATAACACACACAGAAGGACCCTGGAAACCTCTCTTCTGAATGTTATCCCAGGTCAAACACTTATTCCAGGCCAACATCCAAACAAAGCAATTACATTTTGGCCAAGAGAGCTTGTTCTAGACCTTCTTCCACCACTGAATTTTAGGCCCAACCAACTTGTGAGACAATAGCACACTATAACCAGAGGACACAGTATAGGTCCCCTTAGGATTAGGGGACCAGGAAAGCACGCCATCATCTCGGAGAGAGCTACATCTTCGACTAGAGAGGATACTTTGCAGCACTACACAATTCTCCTATAAACCAACATTCAACCACTCATCCAGGGACTTCCATTTGGCCACCTCCATCTGACCACAGGAGGAATAGGACTTAAAATCACTCACCCGCGACCAACTAGCCTCAAGAAATCTCTGGCATAGATTCAACAAATTGGGAAATTGAGAGGTGATGGGAGGAAAACCATTCCAAGAATCAAACTAGAACTGGACCTTAGTCCCCTTCTTGCAGATCCAAAATAATCCTTCCTTAATAAGCACAACCCCTTTTTTGATGGTGCCCCATATCACAGAGCCCTTCCCCACTAGGGGGTACCTAGAAATATTGGGCTGAGGGATCCTTGGGAGATACTTCTGAGAAAGAACCCTAGCCCAACTCTTATCCTACTCATTACACCACCGCCAATGCAGTTTTGCAGCCAGTGCCTCCCCAGTTAATGTCGACTATCTCAAACTTAGTCCACCATATTGTTTCGGACTACAAACAACCTCCCATCTAACCAGAATCCATTTGGAGGACTCCAAGAAACTATCCCATAAAAATTGTCTCGCCACAGAATCTAGGTCCTTAAGAAAGCCCATAGGGGCAGCCTGGAGCATGCATCTATAAATGGGTAGAGCCTGCACCACTGACTTAATCAACTAGACACGACCAACAAAGGATAACCATCGATGAGTCCAGTGATTAACATTCACCTGAAATTTATCCAAAATAATCTGCCAAGACTCCCTAGGCAGTCTACACACTGAGATAGGAATTCCAAGGTAAGTTAATGGGAGAGTCCCGATCTGAAATCTCAAAGTTTGGGAAATCCTCTGCTGAATGGGGCCCAGAGTGTTGAAGAAGAAAATGGAAGACTTGCCCTCATTAATCTGTTGACTGGAGGCAACCAGGTAAACATCCAACACTCTTCATAAATTAGAAGCCTCTCACATTGTAGCCATCCCCGTCAAAGCAGTATCATCCACAAATTGCAAGTGAGTTTGTGGAGGTAAGGTGCCATCCCACCTCCAACTCTGAATGAGACCAAACTCCACACTCTGTTTAATCCATCTCCCCAAACCTTCAGCCAAAAGAATAAACAAGTAAGGGGAAAGAGGGTCTCCCTAACAAAGCCCCCTAGAAGCACCAAATAACTCAGAGTGACTCCCATTGATAAGCACAGAGAAAGAGACTGAAGTAACACAACTCAAAACCCATTGAATCCATTCTTCAGCAAAACCAAAAGTACCAAGAACCCGCCAAAGGAAGGATCACCTAGCTCTGTCATAAGCCTTAGCCATGTCCAGTTTGATAAACATCACTTTTTCTTTAGAGCTAGCCATAGAATGGATGACCTCAGTTGCAATAACAATCCCATCCAGAATTTGCCTACCAGCAACAAAACCACTTTGTTCCTCAGAGATCAACTCCTCAAGCCCCTTTTTCAACCTGTCAGCAATAAGTTTAGAAATAATTTTATAAATTACATTGCATGAAGAAATGGGTCAAAATTGGCTTAACCTATCTACCCCCTCACTCTTGGAAATAAGAGCCAGAAAGGTAGCATTTAGAGCCCTTAGCATCTACTTATTTTGTTGAGATTCTTGAACCACTACCTAGAGGTCAAGTTTGATGATATCCCAGAATTCTTGAAAAAACTCAATTAGGAAGCCATCTAGACTAGGTGCCTTCCCTTTCTTCATATTGAAAACAATCCCTTCAAGCTCTTCAAGCGAGATATCACTCATGAGTTGTTGATTCAAAAATCCAGACATGAGAGAGGGGATACAAGAAAGAATCTACGCTTCCTCAGGAGACCCCCCTTGTGAGTCCTCCCTAAAAAGAGATTCAAAATACTGCACTGCCTCCCTTGAGATTTCTGGGAAGGAGGAAAGATGGTCTCCCCTATCATTCACCAAACTAGAGATAGAATTACCATGTCACCTGGCTTTCATAGAATTGAAGAAGAAAGTTGTATTTTTATCCCCTTCCTGAAGCCACTCAATGCGAGCCTTCTATTTCCAATACATTTCCTCTTGCAACTCCCATCCTTCAAGAGTTTTCATAGCCCGAGCCTCATCCTGAAGCAACTCAGCCGTCACCCCATCCTCCCTTAACCTCCTCATGATACCATCCAAATCTGCTTGAGCCATCGCCTTTGCATGAAAGACATTCCCAAAGTACTGACGATTCCACCGTTTGAACTCATATTTAACATATTGAAGAAACTTAGCAAATGAATACATTGTTGTACCATAAGTTGGTCTACCTTTCTTCCACCAGTTAGTCACAAAGGCCTTTAAAGAAGGGTCTCACAGCCACATGAGTTGGAACCTAAAAGAGGGCATATGAGGCACACAAGTTGACTCAGTAGCAAGCTTAATAGGCCAGTGGTTAGATTCTCTTCAATCCAAGATCTCAGAGCAAGATGACCACATCCCTCCAACCCAGTAACAGGAAACTAGAAAATGAACTAATCTTTCTGCAATACAGAGATCACCAACCCGACGATTGTTCCAAGTGAACTGACCATTGCTAGGTTTGATAACAACAAGATTCAAGGTATTGATATTGTCACAAAGCAATAGTGCAGAGGGCTCCAACCTTCCAGTACCCCCTCGCTTCTCAGCCAACTCACAAATAGCATTGAAATCTCCAACCAAAATCCATGGATGAAAAGGAGTCATGCTACGGATAAGCCTGATATGGGACCACAAAACTTGTTTACCACGAAATTCCATAGGAGCATAAATATTAGAAAAGAGAATGACTTCCCTTGTCTCAAAACTAGTAGCAATCATAGACATAGAGGATTTAGAAGAAATCCACCAAAGAGGTCAGATTCTCTGTGGATTCCATAAACAAGCTAGACCCCCAGAAATTCCATGAGCTCCAATGCACTGGCACTCCCCGGTCCTCCACAACCTAGGTGCCAAGCCTTGCATATTCTCAACAGATAACTTAGTCTCCTGCAAAAAGAAGACATCAGGACCTTGACTTATGACTAAATCATGAACTGCTTTTTGTCTAGGGCTGTTGTTCAAGCCCCGTACATTCTATGACAAAACAATCATTTCAAGGGGCTTGAAAAAAGAGAATCCAGAGTCTTTGCTGACCTTGACTCCACCAAATTCTCACCTACTAGTTTAATCTTTTCCACATCCTTTTTTCTACCAGGTTTAGCAAATTTCTCTGCCCCGCCCTTCTTAATATCCTTCTACATGATGCCCAATTTGGGAGGAGGCTTCGTCTTCTTAGCTAGGTCCGAACTAGTGTTCTACCCAAGAATAGGAGAATCCACACCAACTGTTGTAACAATGGCCAAGGGAGCATGCACCTCAGAAACCACCATCTGCTGATCAACTTCCATGTGTAGACTAACATCCCTTTGTGGATCCATAGAAGAATCAAGAACAAGATCCTCCTAAGCTAAGCCCTCAAGCCCCTGATCTAGGTTGATCAAGCCCGAGTTCACCTCCTGTTGGATGAGCTCATCCAAAACCTCAAATCTGTTAAAGGTACCTTCATCTTGCCTTTCTTTAAAATGCCTCTTTTGACCCCTATTCTGATTTTGAGCCTTGACCAGAGCATAACCATCACAAGCACCTACCTCATCAGGAGAAATGCTTTGCCCCTTATCTGTTTCAGGAGGATTGGTAGTAGGTTGTGAAGGCTGGGACTCCACAGGCTTATACCTTGGACATATTCACTGCAAATGACCATATTCTTGACAAAGCCAACAACAAACAGGAAGAGTTTCATAGTCCAAATGCTGCACCCAAGAATAAGATCCCGCACACATATCTATTGCATTGGGCAAAGGCCTACTTAAATCAATCTCAACACAAATGCGTGCAAAAGTCATTACCTTTTTACCCAAAGTCTGTGATGAAGTCCCAACTAGTTTTCCAAGCACCGAGGCCAACAGGTACAACACATCCTCTCAATAGCATTCCACTGGGAACTTAGGTAAACGAACCCACACCGGGACCCGATTTGGGAGCTCCTCAGTGGGGTTAAATCTTGCATGCCACAGCTTGATAAACAACCCTACCTTATTATGAAAATAAGGGCCTCCCTCAAATACCCTATTGCTATCAACAATGCAATTAAAAGTAGCCATGAAATAATTGTTCGCTAGCAACATTAACTCCATTTCCCCCTCCGGCTTCCATGTCTTCCAGGCCCAAAGCTCCAAAAAATGCAAGGAAACCCTCATCCCCAAAAACTTACAATACAAGGAGTGATTTGAATAATAATCAATATCTTCAGCAATCATTTTAGATGACACAACCAATCTTTCCCTTTCTTTGCACCATTCAAGACAGCTGTTAATCTTCGTGATCCGCACAACATTAGATAACCCCAAATCAATAATCCCAATGTTCAGAGCAAACCAATTGTTATCAAAGGTCTTCATCCCTTGACTTGAAAATTTTGAGCCTATTGTTGCCTGAAAATCCAAGCTAGGGCCCCCCACAGACGTCTCACCCTTCGAGAAGGCCATCACGCCAAAGACAATAGACACTATCCCAAACAAAAGTGGGTGGGTGAATCCTCCCCACTCCCTTCCTCTAAGCACCGTACCAGCACCCGCACCACAAACCCTCCTCGCCCACATAGGAGAAAGAAGATTTGGGCACCGCGGAAAGGAACCCAACTTGCTCACACCCTACTCACCAAAAAATGCACACACCCCTTCCGTGCACCACCACCACGCACTTAGATTGTATCAAACCCACCACCAAGGTGATCTCCCCACACCAGGCTCAAAGGAAATCCCGTAGAAACTAGGAACAAGCCAGAAGTACACCACGCACCCCAGGACACACCACAATCGAAGAAGCTACAAAACCCCCAGAAACGCAAGAAGAATCCCCCCCCAAATAGCACAGAGCCAGAAAGAAGCCAAAACAAGCTAGGGCCCGGATGCCTTAGCCCGGCTCGCGAAAAAGCAGACTCGAGCCATTTCCATTTTGTAATTTTTTTTATATATTTTTTTCTTAATTTTTTATCAGTCGTAATTGTTGTTTTGAAAATACCATGTGTATGTCACACATAAGATGACCTAAACTGATCATTATTTTTATTTTTATTTTTTTTCAAATTGAAAAGAATTGTCTGAGTATTGTTCACGTACAATTTATTTTTCAAAAAAATATTTTAATAAAAATTTATTAAAAATATTTAAAAAATTTATATTTCAAGTTTATGGACCAATTTCATCAAAAAATATTTGAAAAATAGAAAAATAATCCAATTGAGAAAAAATTACATATTTAGAATTACACAATCTTATATAAAATGGGTTTTAATTTCATAGAATAATTCCAAAGAAAACCCCATCAGCCATATTGACGTAGTCAACTTTTTCTTTTGATATTGTCATGACCTTGTAATTTTAGGTCCAAAGCTAAGGGTTGGCTTACCATGCCTTTTCTAAGCCTAAATCCAAATGAGAAACATGTATTGTTATTTTTAAACCTTTTGAAATTAGTACCCACTTTAAAATGGGTACCTATTCTAAAAGATGAATGGGTACCTATTTTAAAGTTGAAAAATGACACTTCCACTAGAAGTGGACTCAACTTCTTGCAAAAACCATGTAGGAATACAAACGTTGATAGACTAAAACATTAGTTTCCACCTGATTACATCTTAGGATTCAATCAATTACTTCAGATTCCCAATTGATCACTATGACTATACGACATAGAAAGTTCCTACATTCTAAAGATAAAATCATAAATTTGTTGGTCCAATTTGAGATCCATTTTGAGGTCCTAAATATCCAATAGAAAAGTTCCTACATTCTAAAGATAAAATCATAAATATTTTTGGTCCAATTGTAAGGATTTTTCTTTTTAATTATAGTTTCTGACATTTGGATTGATACACATTATTACTTTATAATTATGGTATTGCTTTTCTTCTAATGTTTTCAACCCTCATTTCAAGGAAGAGCTCTAAAGATGGTTCCTTTAGATGGAGACTACACTTTTCTGCTATAGGTTCCGTTTAGAAACACTAGAAGCTCATGTATTGTCATACTTAAAGCGAAAGTAGGATTCATGCAATGACAAGATACTCATTTTTAGAGATTTGTTTAAAAATTTAAATGTTTGGCTATATGCACAGAGAATGTTCATGGAGGAATGAAAACTTCCTTACAAATCAATTACCATGGTGAATTTTGAGGTGAATTGCACTTGCTATTTTATGGTGATATGGATATGTTCCAACTTGTAGTTAATTGTTGTAGCATAATAGATAGGCTAAATGGTTGTTCATATACCATTGTTTCTAATTCAAAATTGCTATACCTTATTCTAGGAGAAAATCATAAGGGGGTCTATACATAAGACACCATTGTTTCAAATTCAAAAGTGTTGTCTCTTTCACAATTGTTTGCTTCATTTATTTTATCTAAGATGACATGTTGTATAGAAGATTATCTCAAAATCACAATAAAATCCTTTATTCTAGGAAGACTATTCAGAATCTTCCCATCATAACAATGAAAAAAACATTAGTCATTAACCTAAACTTTGCAAAAGTTTCATCAAATTCTACTTTTCCACTTTGTTTTCCATTCTGATTTTTATTCCCAATTTCATCCATGCATAACTTCCTCAGCTTGTAGATCTTGTGGTTAGCCATAACTTTACCAGGTGCCGAGGATAGCTTTGATTTTTTACCCAAGCAACAATTGACAAAATTCGGCCTTACCAGATACAATGTGTTGAAAATCTCTTTGAAGTTATTCTAGAAAAGAGTTCCTAAGAGTATAATGCATAGTTTTGAATTAAACTTTTTGCATGAATTCCCTATCTTTGATCAACTATTTCAAGCTTGATGAACTTCATCAAGAATGAGCAAACCTGATCTCTCTAAAAGCAGTTTTTCAATATGCTTACCCTCTTTAGGAAGGATCACATTTGTCTCACAAGTCAGGTATACAAAAATATTGTAGCAAATAACAAGCACACTTTTTCTTCTATGTCACTCACTTGTGAGATAAATGTGAGCCTTCATGAAGAGGCTAAGCATATTGGAAAACTTCTTTTAGAGAGCACATGCCTTATCGTTCTTGATGAAGGTCATCAAGCTCAAAATAGCTGATCAAATATATGGAATTCATTCAAAAAGGTTAATTCAAAACTACACATTATACTCTCAGGAACTCTTTTCCAAAATAACTTCAAAGAGATTTTCAACACATTGTATCTGGTAAGGCCGAATTTTTTCACGTGCTGAGCTTGGGTAAAAACTCAAAGCTATCCTCAACACTTGGTAAATTTATGGCTAACAATAGGATCTATAAGATGAGGAAGTTCTTCATGGATGAAATTGGGAATAAAATTCAAAATGGAAAAGAGAGGGGAAAAATAGAATTTGATGAAACTCTTGCAAAGTTCAAGTTAATGACTGATGCTTTTGTTCATTGTTATGATGGGATGATTCTAAATAGTCTTCCAGAAATAAAGGATTTTACTATGATTTTGAGAGCATCTTCTATATAGTAGGCTATCTTAGATCAAATAAATGAAGCAAACAATTTTGAAAGAGCCAACAATTTTAAATTTGAAAGAATGGTGTCTTATGTATAGACTCTCCTTTTTATTTTCTCCTAGAATAAGGTATAGTAATTTTGAATTATAAACAATGGTATATGAGCAACTATTTAGCCTATCTGTTATGCTACAACAATTAACTATAGGTATAGTAGGTGCAATTCACCTCAAACTCTATTGTGGTAATTTCTTTGTAAGGAAGTTTGTAATCCTCCATGAAAATTCATTGTGCACATCAGTGTGTTGGTTATTATCTTGATCTCCTTTGTGATTAAAAGAATAGTGAATTTCATTGCATAACTCATGACCATTTTGTAGTGCTATGATCCAGTGCTCTTTTACTTCTTACTCACTATGTTCTCAATCACCATGTACAAATGAATTAGAGGACAGATCTTTGTCACCATTTGATAGTAACATTCATTATTTTTGGATTGTTTGTTATGATTCAATCACTGAACTTGATAGTGTTCTTCCTTTCTCAGTACTATAGGACAAAGGAAAATTTACTATTTGCAACTCTTTAACAATGATGTTGCTTTTAGTGATCTCAGTTACCTAATTCAATGTGTTATCTTCTTCATTTCTCAGTGCTAACATTGCCTTCATAGTGTTTTCTCAGTCATAGTTACAGTGCTCCTTCATTTGAAGATATTATGTTGCTTAGACATTAATGTCTTAGTGAATTCATATTTTGTCTTGCAAATGTCTTGTTGCACTTGTAGAGTTTTGTTGTGCATAATATGTAGTCAAGATTCCTTCAAATGGAGATCTTTTGTAGAGGCAGTAGGATAATAGTGTCAATAAAATAATAGTGTTAGTGAGAGGTATGATAGTAGATACAATGATGGAAGGTACAATGTTTTGAAAGTAAAAGAATCATTTATATGCTTAGATATTGGCACAAGTTTCCCCAGTACATAATATAGTGTATAATGTACTCTATTCCACGGTATCCACCTAATTCCATGCCACCCAGAGAAGCAATGACTGAGAATATATGTACCCTATATTTTGCAGCCCAAATGTGTCTTCCTAATGGTTTTCCACAATTAGGAAGAAGGTATGTCATGAAATGTTTGTACCCACCCAAAACTAAGCCTTACAAAGAATGTTTGCACCTATGAAAAATCCCATAAGCTACTTCAAAATTTTATGATCCAACACAAGAGCAAGCTATTAAGGGAGACTTGGCTTTTCAATTGGAATCTTTATGATTATATACACAATTTTTTTTTCCATAGTTTCAAAATACACATTTATGATAATATTCACATAGCAAGAACCTTGAAAGGCCAGAAACCTTGCTCTCATTCTTCCTAGGTCACTCCTCAAGAGCCCGTATTAGTATTTGTGGGCTTTTTACAATAGCTTATTCACTAATGAGAAGGCTCCCCTCATTTTATAATGGAGTAAATTGTCATCTGCTATGCTTGAATGTGTAATGTGATGTAGCACGTTCAATGTCCAATATGAGAAATTTTTTGAGACTTGATATCCATAGAATCCAACTTCTTGTAGCACAAAATGTAGAACCAAAGTCCCAACCAAAGCAGCTTAGCTTTACTATGCACCATAGCCAATGTTTTCCCACATGAATGGTGAAATTGAACTAACTTTTGGGGGTCCCTTGAATAGAAAACATACACAGATACAAATAGTTGTGGTAGCCAACAGGGAGAAAACAAATAGACGATACATGGCTCCATGATAGCCCATCATCCTTGATACTCTCTTGGAGGAAAAACTTACACACACACCACATTTCTAAGGAATCTTAAGTATTTTTTGTTGAGACAAGTTTGTGTTTGAACCAACTTCTTGAATTGCACTCGCATTCAAGGAAAGGTACTTTCAAAATTGTCATTACTAACTGAGCACTCATGCTATCTTCTAGTTTTCTTCCAAATAATTAGTTATATTAATGATTATTTCTCATTAAGGAATAAGCATATTTGGAAGTGGATTTTTATCAAATATTGTAGTTGCAAGTTCCACTTTGAATTGCCAAACCCTTCACAAAACCTTTTACACAACCACAAAACACTACATAGTTGTTGTAGGGCCTTCGCGGTGATGTGGGGTGCTTTCCACAACATTAAGTAAAAGTATTGAATCTAGAAATATCTTGTTGCCTTCATTTTCCAAGCCAATTTCTCCAAATTTTCATATCTCTCCCATGTTTGTGGATGTGATCTATCTCCTACAATTTTTTAATTGATTTATCTTTCTGCTATGTTTGGAATTTTGTAAACTTGCAATAGATATGATGCATTTTTTTTCTTTCTAAATTGAGACTAATAGTAATTTTTTTGGTTGTATTGAGGAACAACTTCATTCATGGTGGAAAGGACAACACCCTGTTGCTCATATCAGATGGCACGTTGCATATAAAGGAGCAAATATTCTAGGGTTATTGTTGACTGCATTGAAGGAGAGAACTTCATATATGGGACACAATCAAGACTCTCCTTCTTGGATTCTACATGTTAC
The DNA here is from genome assembly GCA_007258455.2 of Sequoia sempervirens. Taxonomy (NCBI): domain Eukaryota; kingdom Viridiplantae; phylum Streptophyta; class Pinopsida; order Cupressales; family Cupressaceae; genus Sequoia; species Sequoia sempervirens. The sequence continues at coordinate 31,860 of VDFB02377726.1, read as the reverse complement.
AGCTTGCTCCAGGAAGATTTCCCACATTGTAGAAGTCTTAAGAGATGAAATGGCCATGTGCTCACATTGAAGAGCTCCAAGCATTCATTTCCATTAGTGCTGATTTTTTTTGGAGAAGTCTCTTTCTTGTCATTTATGTGCATTGTAACTCATATTTTCAGTCTTGTGACTGAAAATAAAAATTGTAATACTCTATTTCTAATCATTTTTCAAGCAAGATAGATATTGTGGACTTGTGCAAGTTGTAAGAACACCTTTCTTTTAATAAAGTTCAGTGATTTTTCCTTCTCAATGGTTGTCTTATTGTGTGCAATTGATGATTGATGTGTACTTTTGTGATTTATGTTTAAATCCTCAAATATGAATTAATTAAAATGACTAAAAATACTACTAATTGATGTCAATTAATAATTAAATTGACTAAATATGCTACCAATTGATAGAAATTAGTGAACATTGAATAAATATGACTAAATATATGACCAATGAAATCAATGAATAAAAATGACTAAATATACTACCTGTAGACACCTAAAAATGGTCTGAAGAATCTAATTAATTAAATATGACTTATTTGATTAATTAATCCTAAATTCATCTACTTAGTAAATAAATAGAAATATTTATTTATATTAAGTTCACTGTTAATTCTTTTATTTTATCACATTATTTCCTCTTAATTAAATAAACAAAATTAATAAGTTTATGTTACTTAATTATCTTATCATTTTCCTCTTTATTAAATAAGAAAATATCAAATATTTGTTTTATTTAATTAAATCTTCCTATTTTGCTAAAATTGAATAAATAAAAAAATATTTAAATAAAAGCATAAATCAAATCCATCTATTCACTCACCAATAAAATTAGATTTTTCAAATCTAATTAATGCAATTGGCATTCACGGGAAAAGCCTCGGGGACAAACCTGTAGGAAATCCTCTCAATCTTCTTCCTCAAATATTTCCTCTCATCTTGCTTGGTGTTTTCATGGGGAGTAACAATCCTTCATGATCCACTCCACCTTCTCATCTTTTACCGTTCAAATCTACAGATTTAATCTCAGCCTCTGTTGTGTTACCCCTATGCAAAAATGTTGCCAGAAATCTATATATACAACCTTTTAAAGCATGAAAATGATCCGAGAAATCCCAATTTATGCAAACTTACTCTAAGGAGTACAACCAAGTAACCAAGCAATCATAAGCATTAGCATTAGCATTTTAGTATCATCATAGCATCATGGAATCGTTGCATGTAGTACCCCTCATGATACTGTTCCCTTTTGTTACTATGTGGATACTGTTTACATTTGTTACAGACTCAAGATGACATAGGTGATTGTTTTTCCTATTTGAGCTTATGTGTTTTGCTTGGATACACATGATGGTGTTTTATGATGTTGATAATATAATGATGCATGGTACCATCTTTCCTGATTATGCTATATTGTGTGACTATGTAAATTGTGTAATACTCATTTCATGATGTGTAGGATGTTGTGCTGATGTTTGAATTTTGGGTGAGGGGGACGGTGTTGCATCGCTCATACGTGAGTGCCCTGCCACACCGCAATTCTCCCTCACAATGTGTTTGATATTAGATATATATATATATATATATATATATATATATATATATATATATATATATATATATATATATATTATATATATATATATGTTGTTCCAACACTTGTTTTTATGCAGGACTGCAGGTACCAGGCACTGACTCCACCTGCATCGTCAGGTCTGAGCGTGCCCAATATACCCAATGGTTATGACGTGGTTTAAGGATTTGACAAGGAAGTGTCCATGTCTGTGTCTGTCGTCTGTCAGTATTTCGTCCTCTTATGGTATCGTACTGTTTTATGTTGATCATTTCAAGTTGTAAATATTGATGTGTTTACTGTGTTGTCTAGATGTGTATCATTATTGGCAATTGATGTGTTTCTAGTATCAGGCGTAGTCATTGCTATGTTCATTTGGCCTTTGTTTTGAGTTTCATGGTTTATTTTTTTATATAATTTTATAATATGAATTTAATTATAGTAATAGATTAAAATATTAAATTATTAAGGGAATCTTAATAATTAAAAATATTGAATTAATGTTAAGGTTATAATTATATTAAAACGCAAATGCAATACAATTTTGTATTTTAAATAATGAATATTTGAAGTTTAAAAGTTTAAATTTAAATTAATTGATAAATTGTAAATTTAATTTAATCTATTTAAAGGGATACAATGAAATGTCAATCTAAAGTAAAGTTCGAACAAAATAATAATAAATAATAATTGTGTATATATATGGATATTTAAGTAATTGAAAATTCACCCTTCGTAAAGAATTTATTGTATTTTATTTATTGGAGTTAATTAAGTATGATGAGGTATTGGTTAAAGTGGAAAATTAATGAAATTGTTTTCATGACGACAATCAAGATTAGAGGGAGATTTATTGATTTACTAAATTCCTCCAAGTGTAAACGAGATAAATAATAGATGTCGGGTGTAAAATAGAGGAGGGTGTTGATAGACACCTGTATCCTGCATACCGAGGTTTGTAATTTTTTTTGTTCTTAAGTTATCTGGAGGAAAGGAGGAAAAAAAAGATGGAAGACAGGGAAAACAGAGAGGCAAGAGAAATTTTACAGAGAGGCAAGATAAATTTTACAGAGTGAAGAGAAATTTTACAGAGAGAAGATTCTACAACGACTGTCAAAGCCAGGTTAGTAAATTTGAGTTTTAATTGTTGAATTCCATATTTTTAAACTTTAAAAGTTTAACTTCTTAATGCAATTTTTTTTTACCACTGAATTTACCCTGCCTAGATTTCACGGGGTTTCCTTCTTTCACTGTAAGATAAATTGTTACTTTTGACTTGGCTACATTTGATGAATTTATCTCTGTATTTCTCCAATCTTTGTACAATATTTAATATAAATGGTCTTGTTTAGGTTAAAAATTCATGGAGATTACTCCAGGATAAATAAACAATCTCTCTCTCTTGTTCCACCGACAACCTGTTCACCTGTAACACTTAAACACATAGAAATTTAGTTTAAATAACCTCCTTGATTTATTGACAAACCATTGCAGTAGCAACACTTCAGAATAAAATGTGGTCAATGTATATCCTTTCTGGCATTTCTATTTGATTTGATTTGATTTGATTTTTATTTTTTTTGTTATCTTGCAAGTTAATTTAAAGAAACACCAGAAGGGTGAGGGAGATTTCTTTCTTTTACACTTCAGACACCATTTAATTTAGATTTCCTTTTTATGGCTGCAAACCCTTTATTACTTTTACCAGTAGCGTTGGGATTTTTCTTCTAACTGATGTATCATATTTTAATCTCCCTGATATTATTGGTGGTAACCTATTTCAGCTGCAATTTTTTTTATATTTTGATCTCCCTAATATTATTGGTGGTAACCTATTTCAGCTGCAATTTTTTTTACTTTGTAGGGTAAGTAATCTCCCTATTCCATTCACAACTTTCCTCAGCTGCAACTTTTCAGCTTGAAGTGAAAAAAAATAAAATAAAATAATAAAATATAAAATATAAAATATAACTTTCCTGATAATGTTGGCAATTTTCTTTTCATGGCTGCTCCATTTAGATAAATCATTTATTTTATTCTCTATTAAATATCTAATTTATTTATTTACTATACAGTAAATGATTGAAAACTTTAACTAATAACTAAATTTTACTTATGATTCAAGAGGTTTATAAATTTTATTTTATTCTCCTAGTCATTATTTTGTTTAGGAAATCTAGAAGATATTAGCCCAGAAGAGGCATTTTAAAATTTACCTAACCCAGTAGAAAGAGTTGTTTTGAATTAAAGAGGTAAAATGCAATTAAACCTCTTAACGAGTAATTGGCAATACAAAGTCATACATTAGTCCTATTGGTTAGGTATCGATCGGTTGGAAAAAGAAATACATTTTTTTTATTGCTAGCAAAAGTAAGTGTAGATTTCCATATGATTAGGTCTCATTAAAAAAAAAATTATATTAGGGTAATCAGCCGAGTTTGTTCTTAATACAAAATCTTAATTGGAAGGTTTATATATAGAATAGGTTCATTTATCACTTTGATGTTTTATTCAAAATTAAAAAAAACTTACCTAGTATTATTATTGCTAACATTTCAAATCAAAGCCAGATAAAACGGATACTGAGTAAGAAGATATGAAGGAAAAACAGATAAGTAAATAATTTTATTAGATTTTAAAGGTATTTACATAAATTTTATATGAGTTAGTTATATACATATTTTATATGAGTTAATCATGTGATTATTTGTTTTAAATTTATGGATTTATGGAAAAACAATTTAACGTATTATTTCTCATAGATTAAAACTTATTTACGTTATTATAGATAAATGTTTTAGTTGAATAAGGAAATAACCTAGGTGATTAAATGGTGTGTCTTGTAAATAAATGGTAAAAGTGAGTGCCGGGAATTATGTACAAGTGCATTTAATATTAGTTTTTCTTTTAATTACAAGTTTAGTTGAAGTTAAATGAGTTAAAAATTCTTTTACTAATGATCTGTGTGATTTGCATGTATGTAAATAAATAAACAAACATGCTATATTGGAAGTAAATTTACCATTTTAAGTAACAAATATAGTTATACAGGTTGTATTTTAAAATTTAATTATTGTGAAGCAATGTTATTTCATGATGTAATTAACAGTTGCTAAAAATTATAGGTTAGATCTGTTTTCACGTGCTTTTAAAAATTAGTTTAATTTCTAATTATTAAAAGTTAAATGTAATTACAATTTTCTTTCATTAGACCGTGTTGCTATAAAAGTGCTCAGATTGGAATTAAAAGAAAATTAAATTAGCTAAGGAGGACAGTAAATTTTTAATTAAAGTTATTTAGTTTTAAAGTAATTAAATGTATACCATATTCTAGGGCTTACTCAGCTTAAGGACGTTATGATCTGAAATGCACTTAATTATGGTTAATCATTTAATAATTCTTTACACTATCTTGAGTAGGGTTGGATTATGTTTACGTATAAGTGAAAAGATATTTATAGCTTATTTTGTACATGTTAGATTGTTATTGAGTTAATCTGTATACTCTTTGGTATTGATTCTTTATGCATAATAGTGATTATTTGTTGTTCATATTTCCCTCTTATTTAATTGCACTTTTCGGGTAATTTTATGTCTAGATATATTTTGGATATGATGGGAACCCAAATGTTTAAGTTACTTCCTTTGATAGCCATGGGTGATATGTAGTTAGACTTCCAGAGGCGAAGGGAACCTTTTATGTGTGTTGAATATTCTCTTGAATGGACCTTTGGATTCCATTGATTGTGATTTTATTTTGAGCTCCTGGGTGTACCTTGTTCCATGATTTCCTTACATTTTGGTGGTGATTATGAGTGAGATGGTACATGCCTCACATGTGTTTTCATTTTATGGCTTTTATTTTTGGTACACCCTTGTGGTTGTGAGCTTTTTTGTGGAACTGTTGGGGAGGGTGGCTCTTCATGGGGGCCGGCGCACAAAGGGGCTGTTAGGGTAACCCATGGAAGAGTTTCCTAAACAAGTGATAATATAATTAATAAACTAGTGGGTTGGGTAGATAAAACATTAAACAAGATTAATGATGTGCCTCACCCATACCGTTAGTGCTTTCACAGACTAAGGATGGGATGAGAAGACCTGGTTGGTAAGATCACTACCTTGTCCTCATGAAAGGTAAGTGGTTATGCATGAGTCACCCTATGGAGCGGTGCCTTGAGATAGGCTGCCTGGATAACCATAGATGGAGGCGGTACCTTGTGATAGGTTGCCTGGATAATCCATGTAAGGCCATGCGATGACACTCTCCCACAATATCCGTTTACTCTTCCTTGCTTGGTAGCCTCTGGAAGTGTTGATGTACTTGTTGATGTATTTTTGATGTACTTATTGATGTACTTGCTTATGTATTTTTGATGTACTTGTTGATGTACTTATTAATGTACTTATTGATGTACTTGCTTATGTACTTTTGATGTACTTATTGATGTACTTGTTGATGTACATGATGATGTACCTGGCAATGTACCACTTGATGTATTTGTTGATGTACTTGTCAATGTGCCTGTTGATGTACGATGGGATGATTGTTCTATGTCAGTGTTGTTGTTAGTCTTGTTTACTTGATCTTGTTGGATGTGGACCCTTTCTTGTCATTTCCTAGCACGGGGGGTGGACCTTCGGGTCCACATGGTCGGGTGGAATGTGCTATGCACCCATTGGGTTCCCAGGATGTGTTCGTGAGACAGATGCGAATGCAGAATTCCAGAGTTTATCTTGGATGAAGAATTTCCTTCCTTTTGGTACCATAAACCTCATTTATGTACTCAATGTAATCTTCCCCATGATATAAGGGAAGCTCTATTTAATGTTTCTATTGTATCTTTGATGTTTATTATCTGTGGAAATATGCTCCACAATTGTAACATGAAACTATGAATTGAATCACAATAAAATATTGTATCTCTCTTATAATTATGGTTGAATGTATGTTATCCTTATGTTTCTCTTTTGCTTTCTTTTGGATAAAAGTTCTATGTTTGTAATGACTATTCCATGTACCCCAAAGGACGTAGATAGCTTTGCGAATGCATAATCGCTTTTCATGTTAAGATTGTACATCTCCATCTTATACAATGTCTCACAATTCAACAACAAAAAAAAAAATGTGCGGTGTTTTGTTGTCCTTTGGGGTTTACTCGGCGGGGCATTACATTGCATCAGTAGATTTCATATCACGACAACATAATTATTTTTTACTATAGCTTCCTTTTATCAGTTTTCATCAGAATAGTTTATAGTAGCTTCATATCACTTAGAAATCATTCTTAATCATCACATCATTTCATTTAGCATCCATTTCGTTCTCTAGATAGGAATTTTAAACAGTTACGGTGCTTACAAATCTGAGAGCTTCTGTAATTTGATAAATCTGTAGAGATAGGAGACAATGGGACGCATTCAAGATTTTCTTTGTTTTAAATTAGTTCAATTCATGTTTAAATCTTGATACAAATGTTTCATTAAGAGATGTATTTAATTGTATTTAGTTTACATTATCCACACTTACATTCTAGCACCCATTGTGGGGCCGTACCCCATGTTTTTAACAAGTTTTTTCTAGAAATTTTTCATACAAGAATCTTGTGTAATCTATTTTAGCATGATTGAAAGATTTTATAGCACTTCTGAGACAAACTATAGCGCATCAGAGTTCTATTCTAGTGCTTCCAAGGAAAATTATAGCGCTTTGAAGGACTGTTTTAACACTTCAATTCTACAATCCAACATAGGCTGACAATAACATCTAGCATCTGTTTTAGCATGTTTCTAAAATCCTATAGCGCTTCGAGTTATTTCTATAGCGCATTAAGCTATTTCTATAGCACTTTTGAGTATTTCTATAGCGCTTTTGAGAACTATCATAGCGCTTCTATGTAATTCATTTTCTGGATCTAATGCATCTATGGCCAGTAAATTTCATTTCTTTAGTTAGATTAAAAAAATCAATCTAGGATAGACACTTCTTTAGTTGGTTTAAAATGAATCAATCCTAGGATAGTCACATTTTCATTTGGATTAAAAATTTATCAATCTAGGATAGTCACCAGACTTTTCAATTTGGGATTTAAAAATGAACACCATGTCTTTTTGTGAAGCAACATCTTCATATAGATTAGAAAATTTTCATTTGGGCTCTAAAATTGAACAAGTGATTTATGTGTTTGTATGGTTGATAGGCATATGCTCTCCCCTTAATTGGGTGATCCAAAAGGCTAGACTCATCCTTTTTATGCATTCTTCAAGTTTTATTACATCCTTTAGAAGGCCTACCATAGTGGGAAAAAGTACTCATCCTACGAGAATGACCTAAGTGGGTTCAAACCAAAGCCAGGTTTTTCCACCCCACTATAAATTTAAAGAAAATCTGGGGAAACCCACTTTTGTTGGAAGTGTGCAAGATAACCATTCCCAAAACCTTTGTTCTAAAGGTTGGGAGGTCTCTTGAGGGAGTTTATTATTGCTGCTCTGAACGAAAACCCTTTCTAAGAACCTAGTGTAGTATCCAGCTAAGTCAGTAACCATACATTGTAATACTCATAGTGCAAGGGGAGGGAAGAATTTTCCACCAAGACACTCACCATATAATTTACAAGGACCGTTTGCTTAGGGGATCAAGAAATCTAACCTTGAGTACATGCCTAGAAAAGACAAAAACATAGGCACCCTCAAGGGGGACACGACTGTGTGAGTCAACACAATTTTAAGATGTGGATTGTTAATTATAATGATGACCTTTTGACTATTAAGAGTGGGTTTGTTTGAAGTGCTTTATTGTTATCAAACCAGTGAAAATAGGACCATGTTTGGTTCTTTTGAACATACACTATCTATTTAGATTACAACTCTTAAAAACAACTGCCTTCATTTGAGTGTTGTGTATTCCAAAATCATTAAAATTCAGATAAAAGATCATCCTAAAAAATACAAACAACTTGGAAAAAAAAAACTAAGAACATATGATTAGAGATTGGAAAACCACTAAATTTTTCAGAAAATATCTTGCTAAAAGAATTAGAAAACACAAGACACCACTTAGTTACAAGCATCTTTTGCAAAGACGACATTTCTTATATCAGAATAGCAAAACTTTGCTTCATCATAAAAATTTCCTCCATAGGTTTCATGATTTCGATAGGGGTTACACTAATGATTATGTTGTAGAACTTTTGAATTCACAAGCCTATATTCAAAGAAGTGCCCTTTCACAGAAATATAACCATATTCAATGTATTCGTCAATCCTCCATTCCACAACCCACCATAGAATACTCCACCAGACTTGATTAGTTTTTACGATAGATAAATCTTTGGAAACCTTAGGTTGACATCCAAAATCAAGGAATTTCCACCTTATGACCATTTGGTGACCTACAACTCCCATTCAACAACCAGGCCTTATACCACCTATCATACAACCTAGCCTTACACATCTTGAAAATGGCCAAAATGACATTATCAGTAGCTTGAGGGCATTATTTTTGAGGAAAACAAAACACCCCTTCACTTTCTTACAACATCCATCATTCTAAACGAAGAAGAACAAAAGAAAAACATAGCACTAAGAATACCCATGTTACTACCTCCTTCCTGGGAATAGGTAATGAGTAACATTACAGTAAGGTATTGAAACCATCATACATCATACCTTATGACCATTTGGCGACGTACAACTCCCGTTCAACAATTAGGGCTAACCACACCAATATTTCAGCCCGGTAACGTGCACATTGAAGGCACTCAAACTAACATTTTCAGTAGCTTAAGAACATTTATTTTTGAAAATAACTAAACACCCCATCAATTCCTCATAGCTTCCATAGTCTTGGATGAAGAAGAAGAGAAAGCAAACATAGCAGCTGAGAGACCCATATTGCCACCCCTTGCTTGGAATTAAACAGAAACTATAGTGCTTCTGAAACAAACTATAGCACATATAAACTCTTTTTTAGCACTTCAGAAGAAAATTATAGTGCTTCAACACTCTGTTTTAACACTTTTGAAAAATCTTACAGCGCTTTTGCTGTAGCAAACCAAACTATCAAAATTTCAATCACATCATTCTAGCACTTCTAAGCAAGATTATAACACTTCCATGGTCAAACATAACACTTCTCGCATATGTTCCAGTGCTTCTGATTAATGTTATAGCACTCTGTCATTTTCAAACATACTAGTGTCAATTATCAGCTGATCTTTTAGTGCTTTTGTGCTCTGTCTTAGTGCTTCTGCACTACTTTACAATGCTTTTATAAAAAATTCTAGCACTTCTAAATTCTTTTATAGCGGATCTTCCCTCTGTATTAGCACTTCCATAAAACAAAATAGAAAAATAGAGAGTCTTCTAAAACAACTGTCAAACATTTGGACATCAGAAACATAGGAGTTTTACCAGTCAGAAAGATTTTACAGATTAGATAGAATCCCAAAAACCTGAAACAAAGTAGGTTATTACAAGTTAAAATTGTTTTAAACAAAACACCAAATCCGAAAAAATACAAAGTGTCCAATTATCAAGACAAAACCTAGATTATTGAGCCAAGTTTCCTCATTAGGATTTTGACATCCTATCATCACAAAACAAAAACTCAATAATTAGGAATTTTAACTTAGCCTTGTCAAATAGAATATATCATTCTATTGGGCTTCTTTAAAATCAAATTGACACTAACACCACATAGAAGATCTAAGTTTAGGGGAAAACAAACAAAAACTTGTATGCCAATCTTAACAAGGTTACAAAGGCAAAAAATTAGAGAAAGAAATTGAAAATCTAAACATGACTGAAGAAAACTCTTTTTTTCTGATACCAACCAAATGAGAACAATGAAGTAACACAAGAAGATATACAACATGCCCAACCAGACATAAATTTTCATAAATTTATGGAAAAGGCCTTAGAACAAGACATGCAAAAATACCTCTTGATGTTAGCAGAATTAGGTGCCAAACTTTCGAAAGATTTTGAAATCAATCGATTGAAGGAAACACCTAGAACCTATGAAACAAAACCGAACCACACCCAGGATATGAATCAAGTGGTTTCCTTGATAGTTCAAATGAAAACCCTACAACAATAGGTTCAAAACATGCAAACAGGAACCAAAAAAACATATTTATTAAAGGACATATTTCCTTACCCTTTTCATCCATGTGTGGATATGATACCCTTTCCAAGGAATTGTGAGTTTCCTAAATATGACAAATACAATAGAAAATCAGACCCGATTGACCATGTACGGGAATTTAGAATAATGAGCCTCAAATTTGCACAAGAGGATACCTACCTCATGAGGTTATTTCCTAGGAGTTTGATGGCCCATTGTATGGAATGGTTCTCAAAATTACAACCAGGGATTAGATCCTTTGAATAATTGGTCAACAAATTCATTTCTCAATTCTCCTTCAACATAACACATGACATAACCATAAAGGATCTCTATAATCTAAAACAGAAAAATGGTGAGACATTCTTATCATTCTTACAACGATAGAGAAAGTTGCTCACTAGATATCCTCGATCTATACCTAAAGAGGAGAAGGTTGAATTATTTATAGACAACTTAAATGATCAGATGAGTTATAGACTTGAATTACAATGTCCCCCAACATTCGAAAAAGTATTTGAGAATGGGCTCAAAATCGAAGAAGCCCTAGTCAAATGAGGAGTGATTAAGCACTATAGTGAAACATCCAACAACTCAAATCACTATGGAAACAACAACAAGCCAAAATTTTGTCAAAAAAATAGATATACTGGAAGCAATGAACCTACAACTGACAATGTAAAACCAATATTCAATTTGACAGCATCAACTGCCAAAGCAAATCAAAATGAAAACCAAAAACAACAGTTAGGGAACTATTCAAAACAATAACACCAACAATGGGGAATCACAACCGTCATACCAAAGACAACCCAATCAATGGAAATTCACCCCATTAGGACAAACATTGGAATCAAGAATGAGGGAACTCATTGCAAACAAAATTATTACTTTATCAGAAGCTTGAAACTAGGAGCTAAAGGTAAAACCATCATGGTGGAATGATGCAGATATTTGTAATTTCCATAAGAATAAAGGACATAAAACAAACGACTGTATGCAACTAAAACACCTAATACAATACTTGATCAAAGCCAAGAAGGTTTTTGTTGAAGGGCATTAGACAAACAATGATCACACTGCATTTACCAATCCATTACCCAACTATGAAAAAGGAGAGTCTTCTTCTAGTGGTAAGGGAAAAAGTATAAACTATGTCTATGACACCACCATTCTTTTCCTTTATGAGGTAGAGAAAAATGACATTGATGCTCAAAAATATGACACAAACACCAATGACATTGAATCACTGAACATAATTCCAAGCACAAACTCATTTGATAATCAAATCAATGTTCTAAAGATCAGGGAAACACAAGACCATCCACAAGTCAATATAACGACAAGGGGGCAGTTCAGAGTAATACTGAAAGGAATTTCCTCCAAAAAAAATGCTCCCCCATCACATCAATACAATATCATAGACCAATCACAAAAGATACCCATGCAAATATCCATTCTAGAACTTCTCAAAATTTCACCATCACACAAAGAAGTTTTAGAATAGGCTCTAGTAGCTACAACAGTCCCTAATAATTTGGATGTTTGTCAATTCCAAGCCATGGTGGGACATCTCACCACACCTCATTGTATGTCATTCTCTGAACAAGATGATGTATCTTTAAATCACCCACACAATGCAGCCTTACATATAGAAGTTTTGATCCATAAACACCATGTTAAACATGTTCTAATAGATGGATGAGTTGGTTTAAATATTTGTACCTTAAAACTGATTCATGCACTAGGCTATTCTAACAACGCCATTGATGCTAGAAGAAAAATAACAATAAAGGCATATGATGAAGAGGAAAGGTCTTCCAAAGGGCTTATTATACTTCCAATTCAGGTAGGGCCAATTGTCAAAAATATTGTTTTTCAAGTGTTAGACAAGGATCTAACATACAACATACTATTGGGTCATCCATGGATCCATGACATGCAAGTGGTACCTTCAACATACCATCAATATATGAAATTTCCAATAAATTGACAGGAGGTCACCATATCAGCTGACAACAACAATCCACAGACTTGTAACATGCTAAAAGCAACTCAAGACACTCTAGTAGCTCATAACAGAGAATTCAATAATTTTACTTCATCCACTATGGACAACCAACCCAATTTCATATCTAAATGGGTTGAGAAGAAGAATCTAGAGAAAGAAACAAATGTGATGGAAACATTAAACACCGAAGGTCCTATAAACAAATTATCAAAACTTTCAGAAAAGGTTCAGATAAAGGAAAAGGGTTTAGGAGAATATTCTCTTGAGCAATCTTTGTGCCTATCACAATTGCTACCATCACCAAAAACATATGGAAAATCCATATTAAAAACTACAAGTTCATCGCAACCCATCATAGCTCTAAATGAAAGGTTTATAAAAGCAGGTACACTCGAAGATGAGTCAGAAGACAAAGCCATTCTCAGTTGGCTATACAAAGATGAGGAAGTGTCAACATCAACAAATGTCAGCATCAAAACATATCAGTATGGAAAAGGGAAGGCCATTTTAAATAAAATGGGTTACAAAGGTCAAGGACCAATTGGCAAGAGAAAGGACGGTATTATTGAACCCATTCAACCTCTAACATTATAGCCTAAAGACAAAATAGGATTAGGTTACATAACTGAACAAAAAGAGGAAGAAACCCAAAAAGTAGTGGAAAGGATACTACAAATGAGAGATGGCTCTGACATAGACTCCAATGAATATGAATGGGATCATCTATCTGCTACATCTTATACTAACAAAGAGGTTGATGTTATCCAAGTATATACACCCTTACGAGAGGAGGGGAAAGGTTCAGGAAATAGAACATTTGTTATGGGATCAACAAATATTGATGACTCAAGCAAGGATGATCAGACATCGAGTGAGTTAGAAAAATTGGAGCTAAGTACTATCATAGACTTCGAACTTCCTACCAATAAATTTTACCACCTAGCTATCATGACACTTACAACAGTTTACCTTATTCAAACTGATGACTTGTTACCTTTAATACACCCTGAACTTATTAACTGGGAACCCACCGAACCTATTCTCATACCAGTCTTTTCAAATGATGATGCCATCATAAATTATCTTTGTAGTGAAAAAATTGATACAAGTACTATCCATAACACTCATATTGATGCTTTACAACGGGAGGGTGCCAAATCTTTCAATTGCAAAAATAATAATAGGAAAAATAAATCTAATAATGAAAACCTCTCTAAGGCAGCATTAGACTTTGAAAAGAGAAAAATAAAGAATGTATCCAACAATGAAAACCTTTCTGAGGCACTAAAGGATGGAATATTTGACACTCTCCCAGAACATTACCATGACAGATCATCAGTATTGGTAGAGTTGACACAGTCTATAAATTTGGGAACAATTGAATAGGCAAAGATCTTACATCTAGCAGCATCCATGACAGAACAAGAGAAGCTGACATTCACCAAATTCTTTGAGCAGCGACATAAATTTCTCATGGTCTTATTCTGACATGCTAGGATTGGATCCACAACTCCTAATGCATCATCTATCACTACCAAAGGGAATCAAACCAGTCAAACAGAAATTGAGAAAGATGCATCCCCACATTGCTCTTATGGTTAAAGTTGAACTGAAGAAATTATTGGATGCAGGTTTTATCAGGTCCATAGATTATGCAGAATGGATCTCAAACATTGTGCCAGTATCAAAACCTGATAAAAGCATCAAAATATGCACAAATTTTAGGGATTTAAACAAGGCATGCCCAAAGGATGTCGTTCCTTTTCCCAACATTGACATAATTGTTGATCTAACAGTAGGAAATGCCATGTTATCTATAATGGATGGCTTCTCAGGATATAATCAAATAAAAATAGCACCTGAAGATAGAGAAAAGATGACATTCACTTTCCCTTGGGGAACATTCTACTGGAATGTCATGCCTTTTGGATTGAAAAATGTAGGTGCAACATATCAGTGGGAAATGACCACAATTTTCCACAACATGATGCATCCTTTCATGGAAGATTATGTGGATGACATCTTAGCAAAATCACACACTAGGGAAGGACATCTAGAAATACATGATAAAATTTTCACTAGACTGGAAAAATTCAATGTAAGGTTGAGCCTGAAGAAATGTATCTTCGGGGTAACATCAGCAAAACTTCTTGGTTACATAGTGTCAGAAAAAGGAATTGAAGTGGATCCAACTAAGGTTAAAGCAATAATGGAGATGGCATTGCCTAAAAATATTAGTCAATTATGGTCCCTACAAGGAAGGTTACAATCCATCAAGAGATTTATCTCCCAACTAGCAGATAAGAGTCACCCATTTAATCATCTACTTTATAAAAATGTTTCATTCAAATGGGATCATAACTGTGAAACAAATTTTAGTCACATGTAAATCAGTATTTGGTGTCACCTCCAATACTCATGCCACCCGTAGCAAAAAGGCCACTATTACTGTATATTGCAACAACTGGTATATCTTTAGGAGCTCTATTAGCATAGGAGGATTCTGAAGGAAAAGAACAAGCAGTTTACTACATCAGCAGGACTCTCAATGGATATGAAATAAACTATACATTCATAGAAAAGGCTTGTTTGGCAGTGGTATTTGCAACCCAGCAGTTGCAACACTACATGTTGACTCATACAGTTAGGCTCATAGCAAAAATAGACCCATTGAAATACCTACTCGATAAGGCTACTATAACAAGAACACTGGAAAAATGGGTCATGATCTTAAATGAGTTTGACATCCAATATGTTGATAGGAGAGCCATCAAAGGATAGGTAATAGCAGATCAACTAGTTGAAGCTCCATTACAGGATCATCATCCAATGAACATTGAATTTTTCAGATGCTGACATCATGAACGTTACAACACAACAATGGAGGCTTTATTTTGATGGATCATATACACAAAGAGGAGCTGGTGTAGGAATTTTATTTGTCACACCTCAGGGACACACCATTCCAAGATCTTATAGGTTAATTTTTTCATGTACAAACAATATAGTTGAGTACGAGGCATTGATTATCGACATCACAATAGCTATTGAATCAAAAATCACAGAAATGCAAGTGTATGGGGACTCACAACTTTCCATTTATCAAGTAAATGATGAGTATCAAACAAAGGATGAGAAGCTCATGCCTTATAAGAAAATGATAGATGATCTCAAAAAGTACTTCATGGATATCAAGTTCGAGAAAATACCAATGGCAGAAAACAAAGCTATAGATTCCATGGAAACACTTGCCTCCCTTTTACAATTATCAGAAAAGGAAGGTCGATATGAGTTTATGGTTGAACAAGTATCTAATCCTGCATACGGTAACCCTGATTCATAGACCATATGCCACATAACCAACACTCAACCTTCATAATATGGAGAGATCTATACTTACGTCAAAGATAACATTCTTCCTCTTGATCTCTCTAGAAACCAAAAGTGTAACTTTATCCGTCAATCGGCGACATACATTAATCATTGACATCCTTTACCGTCAAGGTCTAGATGGTACTCTTCTCCAGTGTCTAGAGCATCACGAATCTAAAAAATCCTTATGAGAGGTCCATGAAGGTATTTGTGGGACTCATTCAAGTGGGCTAACCCTAGCTAAGAAACTCCTTCGTTTAGGGTATTACTGGCCAAACATGGAGAGGGAGGCATATCAATATGTTAAAAAGTGTCAAAAATGTTAGATTCATGGTAATCTAATTCATGCTCTGACACAAGAATTACAATCTTTTACAGCCACATGGCCCTTTTTTCAATGGGGACTAGACCTGGTAGGGAAAATAAATCCTTCTTCATCTAATAGACACAAGTTCATCATCATAGCAACAAAGTATTTCAAAAAATGGATAGAAGCAGTTCCTTTAACAACTGTCACTGGAAAATAGATTTCATATTTCATACTCAACTACCTCATCTGTCGGTACGGGGTACCTCAATCCATTATCACAGACAATGGTAGGCCTTTTAAAAATTAGGATGTCCAGGAATTATGTGAACAATTCCATATTCAACATCATTTTTCAACACTGTACTATCCACAGGGAAATGGCCAAGCAGAAGCCTCAAATAAAACAATCCTAAAAGTACTGAAGAAGACAGTAAATGATGTTGGGCATGATTGGAATGTTCAGTTAAATCCTGCACTATGGGCCTACAAAACCAGCATCAGAACACCAATAGGAGCTACACCATATGCCTTGGTGTATGGATTAGAGGCCATTCTACCAATTGAGGTATAAATACCATCACTTCGTGTATCACTGAAGGGTATCATAATAGATGAGGATTACAGAGTTTCAAGGCTATAGGAACTGGAATTACTGGATGAACGACATCAACAAGCAGTTAATCATTTGAAGGCCTACCAACAAAGAATGTCAAGGAGTTACAATCATAGGGTAAAACCTAGAATCTTTTAAATTGAAGACTTGGTCCTAAAGGAAAACCCTAGGAATCAGTAGGATAGAGAAAAGAAAGGGAAGCTTGAACCCAACTGGTTAGGTCACTTTGTAATCATATCAGTGTATGGATCAGGAGCATATCAATTGTCTACACCAGAAGGGGATCTGTTTGATGAACCTATAAACAGTATCCATCTCAGAAAATTTTATACCTGAATCACTTAGTGCATGAATTAGTTTCTGAAAAGGGTTACCTTGATGAAAACCTAGAAAACAGGCATCCCGATGACAGAAAAATACAAAAAAATCATCAAAAATACAAAAAAAATTAACAATAAGAAAAATACAAAAATACAAAAAAATAAAAAAGAACGAAAAGATGCAATAAAAACATATAGTGAAAACCTGGAAACAGGCACTATTTGTGATTCGAATCAGCTCTCCCATCTATTTGGACACATATCATGGTCATTACTTCCATCATCAATTTACATCCATTATCATATCATATCACATGGTAATGTCTCACCCTGGCTTGGGGGCAACATCTGAAGATCATTGGGGGCAACATAAATCTTGATCTTAGCAAAAGGGACAAACAACAAGACGACAAATAAAACAAAAACAATGTTTGAAACACAACATGGAATATCAATCACCATCGAAAATGCATCAAACATCCATATCACATCGGAAAATCCAAAAACAAGTCAAATAGGTCAATATCAAAAATCAAAAAAAAAAAAGCATGAGTTTGTGTCAATCAAACTACATAGTATCTACGTGTATAACATAGGAAAGGCTAATCTTTGATCAGCCCCTGAGGCTCCTAGGATAGTTCTTTAGGTTAGGTTTAATCAAAAATCTCGAAAACATAAAAACATCATAAAATCAGGATGGATGATCTAATCTGAATAAATGATTGAATACTATAAGCAAATGTAAGATATGTTGTACTTTTGATCACTGTTATCATTTCTTTGGAGCAACTCAATGATGTATTGAACTAGAGAAGCCAAGAAGAAGAAATGGTATTTTTCTTTGTCTGTTGTCTGTGAATTAATCATAATTACTGTGTGAATCATCGTGGGAAATGCTCTACAAAGTATCATGGATGACATTCCAATTCACATAGGAAAGTGGTTAATTCTTGTTTGTTTACACAAAAAATGCTCAAGTCATCTTGGTTTAATTATACCTTGATGCTTGTGTTCACGTGCAATATCAAAAATCATGAAGGTAGTACTCAAGTCATCATCGGTTTACATTATACCGTTGATGCTTGTACTCACTTTCAACATTTTAAAAGCTCAATGATGATACAAAGCACAAAAGTATTGTTAAAATGCCTATGTTTACATGTAGATTTACATGGTAAAAGTAGATTGCATCCACAATAGTGTTACATATTGCAAAGTATTTGTGACAAAATTGGTGAATCATTCATTAAATAATTATCTTTTATCATAATAGGCTAAGTATACTTGACATTAACAAAAACATCCCCATGATCATATAGAATTTACATCATCATCATAACTCATTACATTCATCCATTTATTATATCACATATCCAGATGTAATCCATCCATTTGATCATAAACTCCATCAATTTATTGCATCATGTATCATTCAACATTTTCATCCATATATTTGCATTTACATCACATATAGTATAACATTTAAACACATCAATCCATAATCATGTATCCATATAACATGCATCCATACATTACCATTATGTGAATCATAGATAGAACAACATCGAAGAAAATGCACCCATCAGAGAATCATATAGAACACATAATAGACCATAGAATCCACTGCATCTCATATATATCAAAATCACAATGTCAAGTATACAATGATGTCTAGAATGAAGAGAGATATAACATCAAAAATGGTTGTATATCAAAATAATCATAGTGTACATCACATATCAAATGTAACACAAACAACAATCATGTGCTGCTGGCTCCAAACAGTGTAGGA
The DNA here is from genome assembly GCA_007258455.2 of Sequoia sempervirens. Classification (NCBI taxonomy): domain Eukaryota; kingdom Viridiplantae; phylum Streptophyta; class Pinopsida; order Cupressales; family Cupressaceae; genus Sequoia; species Sequoia sempervirens. The sequence goes on along the minus strand of VDFB02377726.1, from coordinate 12,710 downwards.
ATCGCAGGATTAGGACCCCTACCACTAGAAGAACCAGGATCCCTGGGATCTCTAGGTAGAGGCTAGGTAACACCTGCACTGATAGTCATGGATCGTGACCTGGTAGAATGAGACCTCGCATAGCTAACTCTTTGTTCAGAAGGAACTACATCATAATATCTCGCTCTATAGAACTCAATCTCCTCGCCAATGCGAGCAACCTCTCACATGTAATCTACTAGGGAGGTACCATTTGCCAGTCTCTATAATCTATCAACAGAAGCCTAAGCACCCTCTACTACAGACTTGGCTACATACCTCTCAGTTGTCAATGAAGTAACCTAAGCTTGGGCTGCCTCGACTATCTGTCTATCCACATCCCTCTCAACTTTCAATGCTACAATATGTGACTGAGCTATGACTAACTATGCCTGCACTGATGATAGTCTCTACATGCAACTTAGCCTATACCTGCATTTGAGCCTGGGTCTGCTCTAGTAGACCCTGAGTCCAAAGAAGCTACTCTTGAATAGTTTCTAACTGAACTTGAAGGTCTGCTATCTACAACTACTCTGAAACACCTCCCACAACCTGCCTCTTGCGAGGCATGGTCTCACTAGGAAAATCTAAAGCAGGGCCCAACCCACCCGCAACCTCTTCACTATCAAATCTCTCATCTCTACTACTCTCATCCCCACTGCTCTCGCCACTAACATCCTCCTCTACCCCAACATCCTCCTCAGGCTCAACATTTGCCTCACCAACCACACCAACATCCTTTGCCTCAACCCCTTCAACATCCTCTCCCCTCCATCTCTAACCATGTGCAATGAGAACATCCTCCTCTGCAGGTAATGGGGAAGGCTCATTAGGAATGGTAAGGAGTGGAAACAGATGCAAAGCAAAAAAATCAACATAATCTATTGTAACTGGAGGCTCGACAATATCTGGCCGAATGTCCCACACAAATGGATGTAAAGCTTGAAACTCCTAAATTGCCACAACATATGAAAAATGAGGCCCCCAATCTGCGGTATCTGACTAATGATGAGCGTAGTGAGCAACACCCTAGGGCATACCCTATACCATCCCATACTATTTGTAAACCTGTTTGATCAAGAATCTCTCTAAAACCCAACGAGCACAGCCAATCAGGATCATTGACTAACAAAGAAATGGTAGTTGAATATCATCATCATCCCAATGATTACAATCTAGGTAGGGATGCCATGTCACATACTTTATGTCATCAATAACTCTCCTCCAATACTCTAACTTACCTAGTCTGAACTGAGTAAGCTAGCCAACATATTTGAACACATAAGGTCTCATGGGTGGCCTCTATCTAACTGGAACTAGACATGTGATAGCTATGTGCTCCCATGCCCATACCTAAAGTAATGTAACACCAGTCAATAAACTCCGACCACTAAGATACACAACTGAATGTAAATCATGATATAAATGGGCAAGCATACACATGCCCCAAGAAAATCTAGTGCCATGAACAACCATGCTCTCCAAAACTCGGCCCCAACCAACTGAGAATTCCTTAGGCCTGTGATCAGGACTAAGGAATCCGCCGATGAAACCAACAAGTACTATAGGAAAAGTGACGTATGCATCAACCATCTCATGCCACGGAATCTAATCTTTGGCAATACCATCATCTTGAAACACTCTAAGAAGGGCATCAGTCCCACCCTGCTCTATCAAATCATATATTACAACATCAACAATTAGAAGCTACATAATCCACCAGACATCCTCTGGGGTGACTGTCATCTCACTAGTAGGAAGGTGAAAGGTGTGGTGCTTGCTATGCCACCTCTCGGCTAGTGTTGTCAACAAACCCCGATTAATCCTAATCTGGGGCATGTATAGAAGAGGAGACAATCCACAATGTGTGATAATAGTCATCTTAGGCTGTGCCAACCGTGGTATAAGATCAAATTTCCAAGGGAAACACTCTCTAACCTGGAGGTTCCCCAATTGTTCCTATTATCATAACAAGATCAAAGTCAATAAATTCATGTCAATCATCAAATAACATCAAAATACCATATCAAATCAAGTCAGCTCTTGGTGAGAATTTTGATCAAATCTCATGAGCACACATCATTGAACCTCACCTATCCTGAGGTCAATCATCAATGCATCAAATCAACCTCGCTTATCATGAGGTATGTCAATCATAATTATTCCTCACCTATCATGAGGATAGTTATCATCAAAACAAACATCAGACCTCGACTATCATGAGGTCAAAAAATCATGTATTTGATTAGACAAATCATTCATATCAAACCAACAATTGATACGATTAGAAATTAAGAACATTAGGAATAAATTGACAAAAATCACAAACACTTTGATTTAACTACACTCAAAAGGGCATTAAAAGTGCTAAAACAATGACATGCACCATTTCATCAGATAAAAGCACTATTATAGATAGATAAAGCACCATTTTATCAAAAGCACCATTATATTTGGTGAAAGCGCTAACATTTTTTATAAAAGTGCTAAAACTCAAAATGCGCTAAAATAGGAGGTAAAAACACTACAAAACCTAATCAAAGTGCTAATGTATCTTATAGAAGCGCTACAATGGCTATCCTAAGCGCTAAACTTTGCAAAGCACTAACCTAACCTACAAATGCACTAAAAAGGACCTCCTAAGTGCTAAAATTCTAGATGCACTACAATAGAACTTAGAAGCGCTACAACGGATTCTAAAAGTGCTAAAAAGAGTTTAAATTTAAAAACCCAAAAAATACACAAAAAATGAGGAAATGCATGAAAACCAAGGAAAAAAATGGACATACCGGAGGTCCGAGCATAGCCAGCCGCTGATGTTGTTGAACACACTCAAAACAGTGGGTGTGATATGGAATTGACATTTTTCTCCAAGAAACACAAGAATCTCTCTCACAAATTTCCAAAAGTCACAATGTGCAAATGATTTTGAAAATGACTTTTTTAAACCTTTTATAGGTTATTTAAAAGGGATTTTTTGAGATTAATTTAATTTTCAAAGGGGAGATAAATTGAAATTCATCCAGGACCACTTTCTTCACCAATTATCGGGAGATAAATTATTTTATCATCAAATCTTCATCAAATTATCAGAAAATCATAAAAATTTGAAAAATCCCCCAAAAAAAATAAAAAAAAATCATTAATTTATCTCTCGAGGGGGCATATATCCATCAATCACCTGAAAACATGTCTGGGGCATCCTGAATTTTTTTTTCATCAATACTAGTAGCAACAACACAAAATTTTCTTTGAAGCAATGCGTAAACACATCACTTCAAAGAGGGAAAAATTGTAGACACCTAAAAATGGTCTAGAGAATCTAATTAATTAAATATGACTTATTTGATTAATTAATCCTAAATTCATGTACTTAGTAAATAAATAGAAATATTTATTTATATTAAGTTCACTATTAATTCTTCTATTTTATCACATTATTTCCTCTTAATTAAATAAACAAAATTAAAAAACTTTGTTTTATTTAATTATTATCATTATTATTTCTTCTATACTTTATCCATTAATTCTATCTTAAAATTAAATATGCAACTTTAATAAGTTTGTGTTATTTAATTATCTTATCATTTTCCTCTTTATTAAATAAGAAAATATCAAATATTTGTTTTATTTAATTAAATCTTTCTATTTTGATAAAATTGAATAAATCAAAAACATTTAAATAAAATCATAAATCAAATCCCTCTATTCACTCACCAATAAAATTAGATTTTTCAGATCTAATTAATGCAACTGTCATTCACGGGAAAAGCCTTGGGGACAAACCTGCAGGCAATCCTCTCAATCTTCTTCCTCAAATGGGTATGTGCAAGATCATCATGGAAAAAACAGGCCATTAAGTGGCAAAAAATTCAAAAAAATCAGAGTTAGGCAACTTGGTGTAAAAATTTGAATAAGTTATCTATATTATTTCAAAAATATGTAAGAATAGAATTTGTAGCAAATTGAATGTAGTTTCTAAACTACTAGGTTTTTTAAATATAAATCTATTTGGTGAAATTTTGAAATTTCAATGTAGTAGTACTTAAATTTCGGGGAAAAAATAAGAAGTAGGTTACTACGTTTGACCACCCTAACCATAATAAAATGATAATATATTTTTATAAGATTTTAGATATAAGTAGAGGACTCATGTCAGATGTGATACATATTTTTGTAATTTTCCAAGTAAAATAATTAATTATGACTTTTTATTACATCTTTTAAAAATATAAAAAAAACTTGTATGACCACATAACTTAGTCAAAACTTTATGAAATTTTTTATTTTTAATCCTATAATATGCAAAGCATAGAATGTGACACATGTTTTGGATTCAAAAAAATGTGATACCGTTTCAGAAAGCTAAATGTTTTCAATCAACCTATCAATTGGGACTTTAGTTGTAATTTGAATAGAAAATGAATGATAATTACTTATTAAATTCAAAGTAAGCATAATTTATATTCAGGTGGAAGCAATCTCCTTACAAACCCTTTTCATTTCATCAATTTTGGGTAAAAAAAAATTCGTCAGCCACATACCCATCATATTGCCACTTTTTGGCCCATCATGATCCTGCACATACCCAAATATTTCCTCTCATCTTGCCTGGTGTTTTCATGGGGAGGAGAAATCCTCCATGATCCGCTCCACCTTCTCATCTCTTACCGTTCAAATCTCCAGATTTAATCTCATCCTTTGTTGTGTTGCCTCTGTGCAAAACTGTTGCTAGAAATCTATATATACAACCTTTTGAAGCATGAAAATGATCTAAGAAATCCCAATTTATGCAAACTTACTCTACAGGAATACAACCAAGAAACCAAGCAATCATAATCATTAGCATTAGCATTTTAGTATCATCATAGCATCATGGCATCAGTAGATTTCATATCACGACAACATCATTAGTTTTTACTATACCTTCCTTTTATCAATTTTCATTAGAATAGTTTACAATAGCTTCATATCAATTAGAAATCATTCTTAATCATCACATCATTGCATTTAGCATCCATTCTGTTATGTAGATAGGCATTTTAAATAGTTACGGTGCTTACAAATCTGAGAGCTTCTGTAATTTGATAAATCTTTGGAGATAGGAGACAATGGGATGCATTCAAGCTTTTCTCTATTTTAAATTAGTTTAATTCATGTTTAAATCTTAATACAATGTTTCATTAAGATGTGTATTTAATTGTATTTAGTTTACTTTATCCACACTTACACTACCAAATTGATCAAAATGATGATTAAAATTAATGACTAAATAAGTGACAGTAACAACAATCAATGACTAAATTAACAACTAAATATATCAGTGAATAAAAAATTACTAAATAAGTGACCATATTACAACAATCAATGACTAAATCAAAAACTAAATACACTACCAAATCGATCAATCAAAACAACCAATAAATGACTAAAAATGGTTTAGTCATCAATCTGGTTACATTATAAATGACTGACAATAAACTACTAATGGTCATGCGATCATGTTCAATCATTTATATGTAGTTTTTAGTAGTTTTTTTTGTCATATATTGTTTTTTATATACTAGTGTTAGTTAATTGAGTTCATTTGTATGTTCTTTGATTACATTGCTTAATTTCATTGAATTCAATAATCTTGTATTGTTCATTTCATGAGTAATGGGTATAGAATCTATCTTTCATTTGAATTAAATATCATTTGGCTCATGTTTTTTATTTCCTTATGCTTCTCAATTTCCCCCTTACACACTCATCTACAAGAAGATAGAGCATTTTATTTTATGGGTTTGAGGTGATTAGGAATCCTTATGGCGTGAGGATAAGGTTCTTCAACATTTTCTTCAAATCCTTGAATGCTTTTCAAATAGTCTTACAATTATCATAAGCATGTGTGTCTTGGTTGATAGGTCACTATCCCTTGAAGTTTGGTGTTATACTTCATGATTTTCAACTCCCCACTGTCACAATATACTATAGGATACCTTATTGATAACTATTATGGGCCTATTCATGGCTCCCTCTATCTTCTTTTCTCTAGACATCATTTCCATGGATAAGCTTCTTAATGTTTCTCATGAATTGTCCTTTCAATGATCACCTTGTTGTTTACTCTCTTCTATATTTTCATTTCATCATTTTATTTTCATGTTAGGAATGCCATTAAGTTTTGGCATCTCATATCACATTCATGACTACTATCCTTTTGATTTGTCATAGGTTTCACTTGTGCACTTCTCCATTTCTTGTAACTTCACCTTTCATCTACTCACCATAGTCTACCTTTCTTTTTCATGAATGTACTATCATTAGGTAACTATCATAACACCTAATCACAATCATTTTCCCTTTTAATATTGTGTACCATATTTTGAACTAAACTTCCCTATTACAATCATCATCTAGACTATTATACATTGTACATATTATATTTGGGTATCTGGAATGTCATGTGATCACTAGAAATTGAGTCATATCTAATATCCTCTCGTACTTGTGGTCCTCCAAAATATTTTCATTATTTTAACCACTATACTTGTTAGTGTAAATAGGGTCCTTACATAACTAGTTAGTTAATTACACTTTCTAGGTCAATCTATTGAAGAGTCACCTCATGTGGTTGAGACATTTTTCTACACTTTTTGAGACACCTCTTGCATGCATACTTTCTACTTAATCACACACTTGTCAAGTGAGCTCACAAGTGTTCCACATTTGGAGGGGTATTTAGTAATTATCTCCTCCCTTCTCACTTCCTTGTCCCTAACTATATATGCAAGGTTCATCATTGTATTTTACACACTCTCACTTATATATGATAGGAATTGCTATTGTGATAATTTGGTTTCACTTGTAGAAGGTTATCATTTTTTTCTTTTTGATCTCAAGGCATTCTTCAACACTTCTCACTGAATTTTTTTATTACATAATATTAGGAATAAAAGAGAATAAATGTGCATTAACTATCTTGTAACATTGTTACAAAAGGTTAATAGGATTTCTTTTGTGGAACACTATCACTCACCTATATTTGTATTTATACCTGCAAACTACCTTGTTTGAATGTCAATTTTCTACAATGGTTTGTGTCTTCATATATAGTTGTCTCAGTGATTACCCTGCCACTTTGACACCACTATTATGGAATGAACCCTCTTCACTTTTCTATCATTGTCATGTTTAGCTTGGCCTTTGTGAGGACTACCTTTTTCTCATTTTATTGCTTTAATAGTCCATAGGTTTTTCATTGTCACCAATTTGAGGAGAATTACCATGGGATAAGTCTACATGATTTGATTAACCAACTTGGCTATAATATCCCTCAATTAAAATATTATTTTCAAATCTAAAAATCTCTATTTTAATCAAACTTAAAACAGAGCAAATCGGGTAGATCGAGATGAACACCAAAACACTCCAAACTAAAATTGGGTATTGTGCAACTGAAGTAGAATGATTTATTATAGATATTAACATGGTGTTACACAATATTTTTTTTAATAATGAAAATATTTAGAATACCTAGAAATTTGGAAATCTTTATTTCTATCAACTGAAAAATAGATGCAAATCGTGTAGGAAGAAATATGCACTGAAATATTCTAAACTAACATAGAAAGATGTGAAACTGATGTATAATGTTTCATTACTGATATCAATATTATTGTACTTCATATTTTAAGTAATACATAAAGTAACATGAGTGAAAATTTTCTGCAAAATACATCAAGAAAATCCCTAAAATAGAAGATCAAACACCCACAACAACTATTACCAAATACACACAAACTCTCCAAAATTCACACAAATGTTTTGAATAAAAAGGTACATATAAATATACTCTAATAACATTAAAATATTTTTATAAAAACATAAATTACAATCTAAAACCCAAAATATAAACTATGCACTCCAAACTAGACCAAACACCTACAATCAAAATGGAACAAGAATGCACAATGGAAAGCTTTCAACACATTGGAAATCCCTAAATGAAATTTCTCTTGGAGACTCTTGGAACCACTGTCTTTGAGCCTCAATACCTCTAGTTTATCAACCTTAGAGATTCATCCTCATCAGTTTACCAGCCTCTGAAGAATAGTCACGACCTGTGAGAGAAACAATGCATAGAATCATTAAAATTTGGGAGACAAAAGCAATAATATACAAGACCACTTCTAGCACCAACTTGGCAGCCCAAAATCTAATGCCCTAGATGGGGAATTTTTCATGCCTCAAATGTAACTCCAGTGATAAATATATTCCATGCAAATTGTCAAGTGTCGACCCCTATCTTGCAACATTAAAAGCTAACAATGTTTGTTACTTTCTCTATTTAAAAACCCACACCCAACTTGGCCCCAAGAATATAATTTATGAATATTCATAAGTTTGTTACCCAATAATTATTTAATTACTTCACTTTGAAAACCCAACTTTCTTGATTCATGTATAGGTCTTGACTTACTATTTGAAAAACCAAGTTTGCTAAGAATAGAAAATGTTATTTTTAGAAAAGGGGACATGACATTGGATGGATACTTCTTGCTTCAAGTATATATTAACATTTTATTTGTCATACTATCATGTCATGATTAACATTCTCTTTACATTTCTCTTTTCACATTATGGAAACACTTAAGGTTTGCTAACATTGTCATCAAACTATGAGAAAATTGGACAGCCATATCATGTATGTCACAACTCTTGTGGACTATTACACATGGAAAATATACCTTTCATGATAGCCACTCATTAACCATACCCTATAGACAAATGGTTTTTTCATATTCTTTATTCATAATCAATATTTAAACTCTCCCCTAAGGTGTTTTGTAGCCTTGTAAAGTCACCAATATATCACTATTTTTTAGGTATTGTTACTTATATCATCTCAAATTGAAGAAATTGTTATCCCACATCCAAGAAATCTAGAAATCTCAATCCTCCTTTCACTTGTTATTCACCACCATTGAAAGCCTCTTTTCCATAACTATGCCTTATTGACCTTCATACTTCTCATGTGACAGTCACTATTTTTGGGCAACTATATGTCATGTTGACTACCCTATTTATTGTTGTGACCTATGTGTTATGACTATGGTTACCATTTGTGCATAATTTCTTCAATCATTATTGTTGTGACCTATGTGTTATGACTATGGTTACCATTTGTGCATAATTTCTTCAATCATACACTATTAATTTCCTTCTCTTGACTTCAACCTTACTCTTTTATACACTTAAAATTCATTTATAAGAAGATCCATAACCTCTTTAGAATCATCATGTGGGAAAATATATCCATCCACTCTATAAAAATAGCAGTCAATTCCTTTTCCCTTGATAATGGTTCCTAAAATTTCAATGGCTAATTATACTTCTACAATCCATCAACATCGTCTGTCATACTAACATTTGTTGATGATCAAGTTTTATAGACTTATCATCATATCTTATTTCAACAATCTCCTTGAATTTTCTCTTGTAGGTCATTCATTGTGGCTCTTTTTTGGTTTCTTTCAAACCTCATAAAAAAATCCAATCACATCCATCGCTGGATGTACTATGCATTCAAATCCGATTTATGATATACTTTCAATGTGAAAAAATTTTGTTAGTATTTGAAAAATTTATCATCATTCTTCTTCTTGGAGAAAAATATGATCCATAGGTGTGTAAGGACTCTCACATGCATGATTATAGTCCTATATGACTATAATGGCTGTAAATCCTTTTGGAAATTTTGAAACCCTTATTGAAACTCTTTTCTCTATTCACTTGGTAAATATTACTTTCATTGATACCTCCTTTTATAGATAAAATTGAATGCATCATTATCATGTAATCCTTAATGCAATTTCTATGTCCTTAAATAACCTATGATAGTTACATGACTTATTTTTCTTACCTTATGTTATGATAGTGATAACTAAGGTTTTGAAACATGTAACTTGGTCATTAATATAATGAAAACCTCATATTGTTAAGTACTATGATATTTATGAACAAAAAAGAAAATACTATCAACATGCTTCACTAATATGTGTTCAAGTGACTAATGAATTGGAGGACTATCCATTGTGCTTGGTCTTGAAAACTCATTGTGATAGTAGCAAATATTTGTACATATTTATTATACTTTATAAGTAATTAACCATTGTAATGATCCTCAAATGGTATCTAAAAGGTTTCTCATTCATAAAATTACCAATGAAACATAAAATTCTCTAGCTATAGAGGTCTACTAAGCGAGTTATGAAAGAAAATACATAGACCTATAATAATTGGTGAAGTAAATGAACTCCTTAAAAACACGCTCTTTCATGCATCATGCCAAGTCTTATTCTTATCTTTGCAATGTTCCCTACAATGTGGGTAAAGTGTTAATGTATTCTTGAATCTTCTCCAACACAAAGCTATGTGCCACTTCTCCTCCATTATCTTTGCTACATGGTAAATATCCCTCCATATCTTGAAACATGGGAAAAAATTAGAGCAACCAAATGCTATTTCCTTGTCAAACATGGAGAATTCTTAAAAAAAACAACCAAAAAATCCTAAGATCCCTCATTCAATGTTCCCTAAACTCCCAAAAATAAGACTAATCATGGAGTCTCAATATGAAATACTTAGTGAAATGAATTTTTTTTTAAAAAAATTTCTTTCAACTTTGGTGCTTAAGACTCCTAAAGACTTGTGATTTTATGAATCATTCCTTAAAACTAACCATGAATTAACACTTCCTAAAGACTTAGGAAATAAAATGATGACCTTGTAAAATTTTCCAAGACTTCCATGGTAAATAGTTTTCCAAGGTGAGTCAAAATATTTACCGACCTAACACCAAATAAGTCTATCAAATAGTGAGTAATAATGTCACATTGATGTTTTTCTTAGCAAGGGTTTTGGGTGCATTGGACATGGTATTCATTGTCCCTATAGTGGATCTTCTATCTATTAATATTGAGGAACATAAATAGGAGATGACAAAAGAATCTATTAAAACCTAATACTCGTTAAAAACCTATGGAACCTTTGCATGAACCTATGAGAAAATAATAATGAAGAAAAGGGATTGGTGAAGATTGTGCAGAAATTTATGGTAGTGTCTCAAGTATCTAAGTGTTGTATGGCTTCTAAAGATGTTTGAAGTCTTTTTCAGGTATTACATTGATGTTGTAGGTAGTATTGGATGAATGAAATTGTTGGTTGTTCTATGAATGGTGTGAAAACTTAAGGTAATTCCATCAAGTGCTAAGACTTTGTAGTAGGTCTATGGGATATATGGGAGAAATTAAACCATGTTTAGTTTATGATGTGATAACAATGTAGGGTCTCAAATGAAAGTGTTGCAAAGAAGAAACCTACCAAAAAAATGGAACATATATGTTTCAAAAAGTTTTATGACCATCAAAGTCATTATTTAAGGGAAAAGATAGTCAAGGTGTATGAACTAAGATGCTAGTATTAAAGAATTATACCAAGTACGTAAGGTAAAGATTATTTCTCAATAGTAGCACATATAGAGATATATAGTTTGGTGGATTAATGTATGATGGTATTGATATCCCTAAAGACCTTATTGAGTGTGAGGTTCCTTTATCAAGGTATGACTATTAGAGTGTGAAGAATTATCACAGTGGAAGAGAAGTCCATCAAATGATGAATGACTAACCAAAAAATTAATAATATTATAGTATTTTTTTTCTTAATAATGGTTTGGGTTAAGTAAACAAGAGGTTTATTGCCTTCTATATTTGATCCTTCTCCATAAATCATATTTCAAAGTATTCAAAATTTTTTTCAAACCATAAAGCACCAAGAGTCATTGAGAGATCCTAATCTATTATTTTATCAACATATAAGAGTCTACACATTTGATCTTGAGGCTTGTATGAACTTTGAAGAGCTCCATGCATGGATTATATAAGTATAATAAGAGTAATGTTTTAATGGTAAACACTATGCAATGAAAGGTGTTAAGATGAATGCATAGTTTGAAATGCTAGGAAACTCATAAAAATTTATGTAGGGGTTTTCTCAGAAATAAGAGGTATTTCCATTATTTAAAGAGTTTAGAGAAGCTTTGTGTGAACCCTATTAGGTAAAGAACAAAAAAAAAGAGAAAATTTGATGAATAAAATGGAGTGCATACAATATAATATTATATATAATAATTTTAAAGACTTTTGAAAGAGTTCTCAAGAATTATAGAGTCCTCAAAAGGTATCAAGAGATTTATAAATAAAGAAACTCTTGTCACATAAAATTGCACCCTACTAGACAAGAGTTCAGTGTTCTAATGACACAATGGAAACAACCTCAAGGCATGGTACTTTGCGTGAATGAGGTTGAATCTTTAGAGAAGGTCGGCTTCCTCTTCTAAACTAAGTGCAAATATGTTGGTATAACCTAGCACATGAAAACCCTATCACTACTCTAATATAACAAATCACAAAGGAAAGGGATAGTTCAGGAGAACATGAAATGAAAGGAAGGTGATGCACCAAGATAGAAATGTGTTTCTTCTTTCTTCTAAACAACATAATACATCAATAAATAACTAAAAAACACATTTAGACATGAAGGTAAGATATTTTTTACTCAAACATGCAAGCAATAACAATGATAACAACTAAACTTTATTAACATAAAAGCTTAGAAGAAATCCTTACAATGGAAGAATTCAAAAA
>VDFB02377725.1:0-55396 GCA_007258455.2 Sequoia sempervirens | reverse complement strand
AAAAGGAAACAAGAAAATAATGTCCAACCCCTGCAATATGTTAGTAATTTATGTTTTGAGTCTTTGACAGTGATTCAGGGAAAACCTGTAAATGCACAACACAAAATGTGAGTTTCTGATTTGGTGAAAAACTATAAGAGACACCAAAATAGAGACAAGAGGCACCAAAATAGAGGCAAGAGGTGCTAAAACAGAGACCAAAAGCTCAAAAACGGAGGTAGAAAAGCTAGAACTCCCTAAAACAGTATACAAGAGGTATCAAAATAGGTGCAAGAGATGCCAAAACTCTAGAAATAGTGCAGAATGGTCCCAAAACAGGTGAAAATGGTCTCGGAACAAGTTGCAAGAGGTGCCAAAATAGGTGCAAGAGGCGCCAAAACTCTAAAAGTGGCCCAGAATGGTCTTGAAATAGGTAAAATGGTCTTGGAACAACTTGTAAGAGACACCAAAATATGTGTAAGAGGCACCAAAACAGTGTTTGACTCCACAAAACTTGAAAAATAGGCTTACAAGAGGTTCCGCTTGGGACCCCAAAGGTGCCACTTCAGAGTTGCATGTCAAAACACTTTTACAATCAATCTTAAAATGGTCAAATCTTGGTCATACAAAGGTCTTTTCTTTTTGAAATGAGGTAGAATTTTAGAAGCTATACAACGGTTAGGAATTTTGGCACCACTTGAGACACGAAAGGTGACAAAATAGATACAAAAGGAGCCAAAACTCTAAAAACAACCTAGAATGGTCTCAGAATAGGAAAAATGGTCTCGGAACAACTTGCAAGAGGCACCAAAACTCAAGCAAGAAGTTCCAAAATAGGTGCAAGAGGCAAAAAAAATCTAGAAACAGCCCAAAATGATCCTTGAATAGGAAAAATGGTCTCGGAACAACTTGCAAGAGGTGCCGAAATAGAGACAAGAGATGTCAAAACTCCAGAAATAGCCTAGAATTGTCTCAGAATAGGTGCAAAAGGCTCTCAAGTCTCAAATACGAACCTGTGATCACAAAATTTGCAAAAAAGTTAGAAACAAGTGAGGCAAAGGCCCCATGGTGGGCACCATTTTGTGTGTGTGTCGAGTGTGGAGAGGATTCTAATGTCAACACAAACCTTAATGAGATGGTTTACATTCAAAGTTTGAAACAACTAAAACTACTCTATTTCGTAATACAATCAAATCTTTCAAATACATATCATTGTCCTCAACTTCTAGGGAATTATTAAACCGTTTGGGCCTCATATTTCTATGGGCACAAAGGTTGTTAAAATTACTACCTAGAAAATGAGAATTGATGCTTAATATGCAAGCTAAGATGATTTCTATGTGCAAATATGTGCTAGAATGAATAGTGGTATGCTTCTAAATGAAACATAATGATGGAAAGGATAATGGATACGATGATAAATGAAGGATGATGCTGATGATAAATGAACAAGTGGAGATGAGTGAGATGATATGAAACTAAAATGAACTATCCATGATTATGCATATGATCAAATGCAAACATAAAAAAAACTAACCTAAAATGTAACTATGATGCAATGGGGATGATAAAATGTAACTATGAAACAATTGATTAATCTAAGATGAGAATGAAAAGTAACACATGATATGAAAACTAAGTATAAGACTCCATGAAAGCTCCAAGCTCCTAAGATAAACCTGCATAGTAACTTTACTCAAATTGTGGATGATAAATGCTAAGGCAAGAGGGTGTATTTATAGGGTTTCTCAAGCATTTTGTGAGGTGGCACCTATCAACAATCTAGATTCGAAGGAGAAATAATAGATGGTGGGGATGAAAGGAATCAGGATGTTATCCCCTTGACCAAGGACAACATGTCATGTGTGTAGAGAGAATCCTTTGACCAATTGGAAACATTCCAAATGTATGGGATTCCCATGTGTGTAAAACAAAGACCCATGTGCTCCAAATTTGTTGGAAGTGTGTGAGGATAATTCTAATTAATAATTAGTCTAATTTATTTTCATGTGACCTTTATGAGGTGGCACATAAAAAGTTTTAGAAATGTGCTCTAATTCTTAATCAGGATTAAGGAAGGTTAATTAAATAAACACATTTAGGGTATTTTGTTCATTTAATTATTTAGAAGAATGTGATTTAGGATAATTAAAAGGAAAGTGAACAATATAAATAAATTAAGACCTTATTTATATGTAGTTGAAGCATTAATTAAATAGGTTGTATTTAATTAACTGAATGTGATGACCATTTTTAGGTGTATACAACTTCTTCTCTAGATCTAAACCAAATTCTCAACTCTAGATTATTACAAATAGTGAGATAAAACAAACAATGATGGACACTAAGTAGAGAAATAGTAGCATGTAGCTATTAATAACCACAGAAGGCTCATGCAAGTGATCTAACAACCAACCACTTAACTTTGAATCTTGTTCATCGATCCTTGCAAATTTAAAACTTAATCAATGATGCTCCTCAAGCAGCACTCCATTATTTTACAACTTGTTCCTCAAAAATGATGATAACACCTTAGAAAGCTACCACATCACAACTTAATATCATTAGTCATCTCTAAACTAATAGCCATCATGTATCATCACCCTAGACCATACCCCTTCAATTTAATTGATGAGGCACCAAGAGCCAAAAGTGAAGGGAATATTATTTCAAATATTCCATCACCTATCATAGATTTTCCTTCCTTCTCTAGAGTCCCATCAACGATGTGAGCAAGAGAATGATAAAATCTTAGCCATTGGATCAAATCCCACCTTTTGGTCATACTCATTTCCCATCATGTATTGTTGATTCATGCTTCGAATACCAGATCACATTAGCGATGGGAGAGAAAAAGTGTTGGAACAAAATTAAGCCATGTGTACCTTCTTGAAAATCAAAGGCACAAAAGGTATCTCCTATTTCAATGCTTGAAAATAGCGACAACACATTAGACAAAGGACCACATTTCTCATCACCCATTTGAAAAAGGTAAGCACAAAGCTATCAATGATAACTAATGAAAAGAATCACAAGGAATTATGAAGGCCATCATAGATTGTGAATTCAATACATAGGACTCAAAGGAAATTAGCCATAGTGGCACAATGAGTGATACAAATGGAAACTCATATTGCTCATCGCTAATACAAAACATAAAGCTAGAATTCTACCCATGATAAGCAACCAACAAAGTGATGAACAAGGATTTAAGTATGAAAAATTTTCATGTGCACCAAGTTGTTTTAATAAGAGGAATGCTTAAGACCACGTATGAAAGTGCTTCAAAAGACTTAGAACACTTTATTGTAAATAATGTAAAGGCTAAACAAGGCCAATAATTCAACCATGTAAAATAAAGAAAATTTTGAAGACATAGGCACATGGAAAGGTTTCAATGACGGGAAACACTAAATCCTAACCATATGGGTCCAGTTACTCAAAAAAAATTAATGACATAGGTTGCAACTTAACTAACTCAGAACTAGTGGTAAGGAGTAAAAGATGGATTATATTGTTGACAAGGACAAAGAATCAAAGGTTATTCAAGAAGGGTCTTGATAAAAAAACATAAAAGTACTAATAGTGGATGAAACCCTAAGTCCAGTACATGAAACTAGCCAGATTTTATAGAATTTAGAAATGGAACCAAAAATGTTTAGGGCTTCAATTAGTGGATCTAGTTAGGGTGTTTGTTCCTCCGGAAGAAAGTGAGATTCTAGATTCTTAGTTGAAGAAAACTAGGCATGAAAAACCAAAACTAGAGCTTGCTTAGACAAGGAAAGCAAACTAGACCAACACAACGAACATATATACAAAATTCACCTAACTATAGAATTTATCCAACTTCAAAATTTTGTAGAAGCCCCTTCTCATGCACAAGCTCTCAACCTATATTCTACAATTTAATAGGATTCATTTTCAATTGGTGGCCCTAGGCCTTCAAAAAATTAAAACCATCCCTTACCTCTATCAAAAACCTTATTCTCTACTATTTGCATTGGATCGAGGCTAAAAGCACTACCATGAATTTACCACCAACTAATCCTACTATGGTCACTGCAACTAAACATAATTTCCATATGCCTAAATTTACCATTGTCGTCATTAACCCTTCCCAACTAAAAACTATATTCATAAATCAATTGAAATCAATGACTAATGTGGCATTTTAGCTTGTTCATTTTACAATTATTCTCCACCAAATACTCCTCCAACTGGAATGAAAATTGAAAACATTCATAATTCACTTGATCATTGACACCATAAGGTTTGACATCAATTACAATTTGCACATCAAACTGGAAACTTACATAAAAAAATTGTTCAAGATCCTCACCTAGGAACATATATCTTGACCCCTTGAAATTTCATTTCAATTATTTTTGATAACTCAAGGTTACTAGAAAGTTCATATAAAACCTTGGATTCATCCTTTCATATCTATCTCATGCCAGACAAAAATTTATCTTGTGTGATGGATGAGAAATGTTCATACATAGGTATATTCTCAAACTAGTGTTTACATTCACTTGAGCACTGTAAACCCATCACACTGCCATATGATCCACTACTTAGGGAAAGAAATTAATCAAAAACCTTGGTTCCTCTACTCTTGATCAGGTCAAGATCATTACCACAAACACCATTGTCAATTGTATCCCATGCATCAAATAATACGTCCATTTCAAGCTTAGTAACATATTCCAACTCATTATTCACATCATCATTTAACTCAAAGCAAAAGGTTTCAAATGATAGCTCCAATAACTCAGGATTAACAGAGTCAATAACAAGGCACTCATGTGTATCATCAATTGGTATGTATGATGGCTTAAATGTGAAATTTTCATTATAATTTAAATGTTGTTTATTATCAATTGAACACGATTCTTCATCCCTTTCCTCACTAATACATTCTTTGTCAAAATTAATCATTGTCCATTTTTGCAAAAAAACATGTATATTCAATTTTTGCTTCACATAGACAATCAAGAACAATTAGGTTATGATCTTACTAGTTAGTACCACAATCTTCATCATTTCTAACATTGTGCTTAGGCTCAGGATAATTAACACATATATTCTTGTCTTCAAACTCATCATCATTCACCAAACTAGCATGTTCTATTTTTGACGTAGCTAGATTACATTCCACGTATCCATCACAAGGAGTTTGTTTATTCACTTGTGAGAAGAATATTTCTCGAGCATTAATATTATTGCATCCCTCATGCAAAAAAATTTTTTGGATCATCTTCATAGAAGGATTCATATTCTTCAAAAAAATAATCAGAAACCTCACTCTCCTTATGATCATTATCGCAAGGAAATTCATTACCACATGCACTAAGCTCGGAGTGTTCAAAATGAAAGCTCAAACTCTCATTCTTAGTTTCTTAACCATTATTTTGTGATGAAACATCAACAACAATTGAAAATGCATATTTTTCCTCATCACTAATTTATTCAATTTGCACCTAGACAACTTGTGAATTGGTTATCATCACTATCCTCACCCATACCACAAGACACATGTCTATTCTCTAATACACCCTCTTCACTTACTTGAGGTGTCTCATGATTTTCCTAAATAAGACAACCACCTCTGACACTTTGGGATTTCATACTTTGTGCATAATCACACTCGGCCTCCTCATCAATTTTGATCCAATCAATTATTTCATCAAAACCCTCGGGCTTAAATTCCTTAGGTAAGGTACTCTATCCTAGCTCAAACATTTTATAGAACAATTCAATGCACACCAAATTTGTAGTTTGATATTTTTAAGAATTTCCAACAAGGCATCCAGAAACCTTTCCAATAGGTCATATGGTGATTCTTCCTTATATATTTTCATACTAGAG
This sequence comes from Sequoia sempervirens, assembly GCA_007258455.2. Taxonomy (NCBI): domain Eukaryota; kingdom Viridiplantae; phylum Streptophyta; class Pinopsida; order Cupressales; family Cupressaceae; genus Sequoia; species Sequoia sempervirens. The sequence continues at coordinate 49,549 of VDFB02377725.1, read as the reverse complement.
AATCCTTGAACAAAAGACATTTGATTAGCATTGCTTAAGCTTTTTTGATGTTCAATTTAGAATTCATCATTAATTGTACTAGATGATGATGTACAAGTCAAAATAGTAGAGGTATCTCCATCATGAAAATTACTTCTATTATTTGATTCACGTATATGAAATGTTCTAAATTAGCTAACACTTGCAGCCATATACCCTTTCATTATTGAGTGTACCTCAAGTTGTTTTCAATGTCCATAGCAATTTGATATACATGAGGCAATGTTGCGGGCTCCTTATCTCTCAACAAATAACTCATTTCTTCATTAAAGAAACCCAAATACACAATCAAACACTCTACATCATGAAGTCTCATATTTTTAGGAATGTCCCTTATTTCCTTTGCAAATATGAGATTAAAAGTCAGGACTAATTCTTTTTCATCCTTTTGAATTTCTATGAGTCTTTTCCTTAGTGAAATCGATTTAATCTATTCACCAAACTATTCTACAAATGCTACCATGAATTCATTCCACAAATCAATAGAACATATTGGCAAGTATGAAAACCAATCTCTAGCATCTTCCTTTAGAGATTGAACAAATAACTTCATGACATCTTCGTGGTCTATCTCATAATCTCCCATCAAATCCATAAATGTATCAAATATCTATAAGATGATTCAGAACCTTGTCTTGTGAATTTTGGCAAGTGTTCCCTAACAACATTAGGAAAAACGTTTGGGAAACCCTGAATAACACTAAAGTTTAATGGCTTATATCTCCCTATAGAGAAATTTATTTGATGGCATGACAAAGGTTGCATGCCCTGCATGTTCTTACTTGACATTCCATAGGGAGATACAGAGGAATGTTACACAATTGATCATTCACTACCCTATTCTTTGATTTAATCATGATTCTCAAAATATATTACTCATTTATACATCTATGCCTTAGATTTTCTAATAGGAAAATTTTAAAGATTAGAATACTTCTTCATCATAATATAGAAACTTCAAATTATATCTTAGAAGTAAGTAAAATTACCACTACCATTTCCCTTTATTAGTGCTTGAACCACTTAATAGGGAACCAAAAATTTTCCAAACCACTCAACATGGTTTTCACATAAATTTATGTTTCTTGAAAATGAAAACAGGGGAAATACCTAGATATGCTACAACTACTTTGAATTATGCTTCTTTTTAGAAAACTTTGCAAATCTTAAGCTATCATCACCATTTCCTCTGATTCTATGCATAGAGTCTCCACCTCCTTCTACAGAGGAACAAACTTCAATAATATGAATTTTTGTTCATAGGTTGATTATAATTTAAGCTTCCATGATCAATAGATTCACACATGAATCCTTTATGTTTTATGCAACACAACCCTTTCCATGTTTAGATACTTAAAATCTGAACTAGATATTCAGATTTAGTAATTGTTTTTACTCTGTCAAGATAGTATCGAAGTCCTTTGAAATCTTTTCTCTAGCTTCCCAACAAGGTACTTCATTATGTGAGCTCGGGTCTACCTTTTCTTTTCTTAGAAAATTTCTCATTCTATTCTCAAAATCTTTTCAAATAATACACACTAGTGTAGAGATCTCATAGTTGCCACCCACATCTAGTGAGAAATTAAATAGTCATACAATTATGGTAGATTTTAATAGGATTTTCTAGTTTCAAGGGAAATACAACAAATTCCAGCAACATTTCTATGAATTGACTCAAGGATATCAAAGCTAGATTGAAAATGGACTTGTACCATCAAAATTTTTGACTCTAGTACTTATGATTTCTAAACACATTCTTCATGAGAATTCTCCCCAATAGAGTTTCCAATCTAATGGTTATTTTTTTAGAACCAAAGTTAATCTTACCATTTACCTATGAATTTTACACAATTCAATAATAAGCAAAGATAAGGATTGGCCAACAAACAAGTAAGGATTACTAGGCCCTTACTTCTACTCTTCTAGTTTTGTAAGACCTAGGAGGGTAATCCTAATAATTTTCAATTATTTATTCTCTTGTCATTATCTATTCAACAATAGAACAAACAAATATATTCCCTTTAGCTACAAATAGATAGAAGCCCTCAAGGATTTGGCTGACCCTTAAGCGAATTTCCATCTAAAGCAAGGAATAGTTAACATCTCATATTGATATGTTATAATTAAAGGTGTTTAGATGATTTTCAATCTCATTTCAAGCTCTTGTTCAAATGCAAAATTGATTGTCTTACATTTAAGATAACCAAACAAACAAACCAGTGCCTTGCCTTTGGGTAATGGAGTCACATTTGTAATAACCTATAATAATTTAGCAATTTAACTCAATAATTTGAGGCTTTTGACATATTGCATCACAATATTCAACTCATTGTGTCAAAAACAAAACTACTTAGCAAGCCTAGAATCTTCCCTCACAAACCCATGATCTTATTTAAATAATTATTTAATTCTTTAAATCAAAGCAGAAATAAAATCATACATTCAATTAAATTAGTTGAAGACAAACAAAAGGATCCTTAACCATTTCATTTATAATCTATAAGAGAAAATACATATGAGAGAATGTGCTTTCAAACTAGCATTTTCATTCATATATTGCTGCTATAGTAAAACTAATTAAGTTCATTACAAGCCAACTTATACCGTAGACTCCATACTAATCTATTAATCTATGCATGAATTTACAATATGCTCTTTCATGAGCTCAGTTTTCCAAACTAGATCACTTGAGACCCAAAATTCAAACCCCTATAACTAGCCCTGATATCCCAAATATAGAATTATGGGAGAAACAAACTTCAAGTCAAATTACCATTTTAGTAACATTTACATTTAACACTTATTCCATTTCAGTTTCAAAAACTTCCTAGATGGTTATATTTTCTCATTGCATAAAAGGGGGGAAAAGTGAAAAAAAAACTCCATATAGTTTGTTGAAGAAGACTAGGGCCAACATTCCAAAAGGCATCATTCATTGTTGGAGTAGCACCAAAATCCCCTATCCATGTCAATCAAAGAAGATTCTCCACATCGATACCCTAGAAAAAAACTTATATGTTTGTTGAACAGGACAAGCCCGCCATTGTGGCAGCAGTGGCATCAAAAACAAAAACAAAACTAAGGTGCTACTCTAACTCTTCAAAATCAAAGTAAGCACACCCTATCTATGTTCTTGTTAAAACTAGAGAAGCCACTGCCCCTCCATCATTAGAATCCTCTCAACCTGTCAGTGTGAGAAGGTAATAGCCATACGCTGGGTCAATAGCTCCTTCATCACTCAAAGGACCAACTAAATCCTCCATAGGAGATTTGTGCCTCCCTACATAAGAATCATAGAACTTATGGTAATTATTCATCTTCTTCCCACAAGACATCTAATTTCCCACCAAACTCACTATGGTTATGACCAACAACTCTATTCCTCAGGTGGTATTTTCTCTTAACACCATCCTTCTTAGTTTTACTATGGGCACTCCTCCTACCCTTTGGCATTGTAGGAGCTCCTATTGTGCCACATTCAGTTTCAAGTGCATCATCCTGGGATTCAAGAATATTAAGTCTCCTATACCTCCTAACTAGTTGGAAAGAATCACCATATTTACTCATTCTCACAAGGAATAGCACAAGAACTAGAAAACCTCGATTGCAAGAAAACTCACTAGTTTATGCTCCCAATTTACAATTCCAAAAAAGAAACCCTTAGACCCACACAATTTTACAAGCCTAAGTAGCAATTGCACAAAACTAAAGCCCTCACTATCCTATGAATTTGAAACTCACAAGCCAACTAATGCATAATTAGACTAGAGCATGTATAAACACGTACTTACCTGGGAAAATTAATTCAATATCTCTGTAATTACATGCATTAGACTCACACGCTTCTTCTTTGGCTCTAAACCAAATTATCAACTCTATATTACTACAAATGGTGAGATAAAACAAAAGATGATATGCATTAAGGAAAGCAACAAGAGCGTGTAGCCATTAATGACCAAAGAAGGCTCGCACTAGCGAGCTAACAACCAACCGTTCAACTTTGAATCTTGGTCATTGATCCTTGTGGATTTAAAACATAATCAATGATGCTCCTCAAACATAACTCTTTTCTTTTACAACTTGTTCTTCAAAAATAGTGATAACACATCAGAAATTTGTCATGTCACAACTTAATCTCTTTGTCATCTCTAAACTAACAACCATCACGTATCGCCGCCCTTTCCTGTACCCCTTTAGTTGAATCAAGAAGGCACCAAGAGCTTGTAGTGAAGAGAATATTCTTTCAAACATTCCATCACCCATTGTGGATTTTCCTTCCTTCTCTGGAGTCCCATCAGTTATGTGAGCATGAGCACGATGAAATCTTAGCTATTTAATTAGATCCCAACTTTTGCTCATATTTTTTCCCATCTCGTATCGTTGATTCATGCTTCAAATCCCAGATCACATCAATGGTGGGAGAGAAAATTTGTTCGAACAAAATTAAGCCACGTGTACCTTCTTGAAAATCAAAGGCACAAAAGGTATCACACATATCAATGCTTCAAAATAGCAACAACATAGTAGAATAAAGGACCACATCACTCATCACCCATTTGAAAAAAATAAGCGCAAAGCTATTAGCGACAAGCAATGAAAAAAATCACAAGGAATTATGAAAGCCATTACAGATCATGAATTCAAGACATAAGACTCAAATGCAATTAGCGATAGCAACACAACTAGCGATGCAAAGGGAAACTCATATCACTCATCACCAATGTGAAACATAAAGCTAGAGTTTTGTTTGTGATGAGTGACCAACAAAGTGTTGAATGAAAATTTAAGTAAGACAATTTTTCATGTGTGCCAAGTTGTTTGAAGAAGGGGAACACCTAGGACCATGTATGAAAGGGCTTAAGAAGACTTAGAAAAATTTACTATAAAGGTTGTAAAGGAAAAACAAGGCCAATAATTCAACCTTGTAAAATTAAAATAAAATCAAGGACCTAGGCACGTGGAAGGGTTTCATCGATGGGAAACATGAACTCCTAACAAAATGAGGCTAGTTACTCAATGACTTTCAATGAATTAGGTTGTGACTTAACTGACTAGCAAATGGCAGTAAGGAGTCAAAGATGGATTATAATGCTGACATGGAAAAAGAATCAAAGGTTATTCAGGAAGGGTTTCGACAACACAACCCAAAAGCACTGATTATGGATGAAACCCTAAGTCTAGATACTTGAAACCGACCAAATTTTATAGAATTTAGAAATGGAACCAAAAATTTGTATGGGTTCCATCAGATTTCAAGCTTTATTATAACACTATAACAAATATATATGTTGAGCCCAAATTCGGAGATCCCTTACATGTGTTATCTTAGAATTGCATATGGGGGGGAACTTCCTTTCCATGATGTAGCTTTATTTGGAAACATATGTTTGGAATAGGGCTTTCTAGATAATCTCTCATGTATTTTCCCTTATCATCTTCTAATTTAAAGTAATTTATCACATAATGGTGTTTAGTAGTTGCTTTAAAGTGGGGGGAATTATTCCTCCCACTCATTTCTTGCATAATGACATGAATTTATTCAAAGTGTGGTCTTGTCAATTCATGTGATGTGTCTTCTTGGCAGTGACATTGGGTTTGATGTCCTCCAAGAGTGTGAAATTTCATGGCAAATGGATTCATCTTTGTGGAAATGCTATGGTTGGCATTCCCTAAAGTGTGAATCTTTTATCCCTCAGCTAGTCCTCCCTTTGTGGTGATATCAAGGGTGATTTTCCCTAAGGTGAGACATTTCATGAACTAAGAAAAACCCCTTTGACTACCCTAAACTAAATATTGGTCACCAAGCATAATATAACTTTCTTTCTAGTGGTTTGTTATGAATCCTATGACTATTCAATGTGGATCCTTGTCAAAGTTGTTAGAGAGTATAAATTTTAGTATATTTAATGTATGGGATCATGTACACCTAGAATGACTTTCCCATCTACCATGTTTCTATGAGTTCACACCTTATATACCCCATGTATGTTTCTCACCTTATTGGCTTGGGGCTCACCTAGTGTATATCAAACTACACATATTTTTGGAAAAGAAGCTTAGGCTTGATTCATACCTTTTGGAAAAAAAATTGAAGCTTGATCTGCCCCTTCTTCAAGAGAATTGAAGAGAAAAATTATCAGTCATCTATAACAACTTAATCAAGATCATATCATCATGTCAAATTTCATTTGTGCTCATGTCATGTTTTGGAGCTAACATTGTGATGTAGGTTTCAATAATTCAAGCATAAAATCAAGAAGTCATTAAATCCAATTCATGCAAGATCTAAACCTTAGATATATGTGTTATACTTCAATCCTCTAAGGGAAACCATAAAGGGTTTGGTGAGTTGTAACATAGTGTTATTCATTCATCAATTCATTCAATTTATCATCATTTAAATATCAAGGTTTAATTACCAACATGGGATTTGACTAAGGTAAACCCCTATTCGCCCAAAAAAAAAAAATTCTTCTCTCTTTGCATGTGTAGATTTACAGGTGAGGAAGGACTAAAAGTTGATCAAAAGATCAATTTCACAAAGTTGTTGAAGATTTGTCATCATTGTTTTCAAGCTACAAAAACTCACCTATAGATTTGATTTCCATCTTTTTGACAATCAAACCTAGAAAAATTAGAAGCTTAGATTTGGGATTTGAGAACTAAAAAATTGGATTTTGGACCCCTATGCTAGACCCATTCACCCTAGGGCAAGCCAATCCTACTATAGAGATCAAAAACTAGTTTCTAGTCCAAGTGCACACTATTCTACCCTTCTCAGATCTGCCTACAAATTACTATTTCTATTTTTGTTATCATAATATTCTAAATTGCAAGTGTTAGGTCATGTAATTTAGTTAGTTAATGCATTTGAAATTATCTCCCAAAAGTTCCAATCATTCATTTATATCAAAATAAAACAGCAGACCTTCTCAATATTGTTGACTCACCTCAAGTTTGAAACTTAATCTATCCTTGGGAGATATGTTTTTCTAATGAAATTAGGGAAAGTGTAAGTGTGTTTAATCCCTTAGATCATTCAACATATCACACCCCACACTTACCTTTTTTCTATGTTTCATTTATGATCCCAATTCTAGGACTATGATAATTTGGCTTTGCGATTCCTTATACTCTCTCATCTTTGGTAGAAATATGGAATACTAGATTCTTGGTAGAGATTATAACAATCCACTATTTCTCTCTTAAAAATTAGGAGGTTTGGACTATTTATCTAATAGTATGGTGGATTTGGTAGATTTGCTTTCTTCTATGGGGCCAATAGATATCAAGTTATTGTAATGTCGTTAAATTGCACCCCTTGCAATTTCACATATATTCTTGTACCCGCTTTAGTGTCTACTTCCTTAGCATCTTGTATAGGTTCATTTTAGCTCTTGCATCAGCCTTTTTCCCTTCTCAGAATGCTCCAAAACCCTTTGTAGTAGCTATCCTTTGTGCACCATTTGTGTGTTAAACCTTGTGATTTTCCTATTCATGTCATTTTGTAGTGTGATGTGTCTAGACACTAGCGCGTCGTGTAGATGTCTACGTGCCACACTAGCACCCTACGATGTTTCAACATTCAAACGACCATTTTCATGCATGTTTTCCACTTTTCACCTCCTTTGTTTAGTGGTAACAACTCAAGATGCCTTGTAATGGCCGAGGAAGTTTCTTTTCCTTCCTTAAATACTATCTTTTCAATCCTATTGCTCCTTCTAAGTTCTTCTAAATTCTTTTTCTTCTTGGCTTCTATCTTGAAATTTCTCTCCATGCTCTTGCTCTCTCAATCTTGCACAACTCCATTTCTTGCTACAACAACATTCTCTAAATCACTCACATCCTTACAACACCCTTTGAAACACTTGACTCTTGCATCTATCTTGCTCTCCCTCTTTGTAGTTCCTTTAGCTCTTATAGCTCTACCTCTTGTGTCTTGTGCTTCTGAACATCTTAAGATTCCATATCCCCTATCTATTGCATCCTTAATTTGTGATACAGGTTCTCCTCCTTGAGTAGGGATTGATTTTATCACTCATACTTGGTGGTGCGGATTCTACTCCTGAAGTGGGTTTTTCTTTTACCATGCTCTTTTTCCATTTTGGATACATTCTCTCTTTCTATCTGGTTGTCTGTGGAGTTAGGAACACCAAAACGTGGGTTTGACTGAGGAAAACCCTTATACAACCCCAACACTTTCTCTAGATATTACGCATGCAATATTTGAAGACATTCACATGCTAGAGGCTTCATCTCTTGCATGGTTGTGAGTGTTTCCTTTCTTTCCCTTATTCTCTTTATCATTTCTACTTCACTTAATTTTAGCTTTATCATATTTTGTCATTTTCCTACGTTCTGTAAGTTCTTAGCAATCAGATTTTCAGTCCTCATTTAGCCAATTTTTTTGTTAATCTCACTTTTGGGTCCATACAAGATGGCATCACACCTCTAGGATGCCATCATATCGTGCTATCATCTATATCTTGTGTTATCATCCTTTGGTCGAGAGCTTGTTAGTTTGTCTAGAAAATATTTGTGACCTACTCTTTCATATTCTAGAACTCTCATTATTGTTCCTTGAGGTAGTTTAGGAAAGTTCACCCCGTGAGGCTCTCTGAATGAAGAGAGCTTGTGAGTAGTGAATCCCCCTTCTCTACATTTTGGTGAACTCGACGTGAAAGGGTACTTTTCAAAAACTAGGAATTTATTTACCCCTAATTAGTGGGGTCATAACTTTTGACTCAATGCTTGGAATTCAAAATTGTTTGCACTATTGGAAAGGTCTCCAAGAGGACTAATTCAATCTCTAAATTACCATGGCTTCGGTAGCTGAATTTTAGGGACCGACGCAAGTTTCCAAATTTGTGTCACCCCTAAACTTGTTTATTGATTATTTATCATATTTAACTTCCCATATCCAAAATGAATTTAATATCTTCTTTTATTAGCTCAATATCTAATTCTATTCAAAATTTTAATAATGTTCCATTTCATGGATGTGATGGTGACTTGGCTTTACCCATGTCACTTGGTATCTTTCATCCTTCTCATGAAATTCCTCTTGCGTCGAAGGATATTTTTTTGCAAGAGCATGAAATTATTGATACATTTCTTAATGTTACTCTACCTTCCCTTCATTCCAATGCACTCTCTTCTAGAGACATTACATTTGTGAATGATGAATCTCCTCTCCATTCCAATGAGCTCTCTTCTACAGATGTTACATTGGTGAATTTTGAATCTCATCTTTATTCCAACGCACTCTCTCCTAGATATAGTGCATTAGTGAATGATGATTCTCCTTCCACATTTGATCTTGTTTGGATTGATGTTGAGAATATGTATTCAAATAATTATTCTACTAGTTGTGATGATTCTATATATGTAATTTGTCTTTGGTGTCCCTCAATGGCCTAAGAGACCAATCATTTACGTGACTCCAGCTAGTCCTTCTCCTAAGAGGATTTGTTTTATTGATGGTATTCCATTTGATGGTAATTCTCGTGATCTTTCTAAGGCTCCCTCTTATAGAGTGGTATCCCATACTCATGAGGATAGAATGAATAAGCAACCAAGATTCCGTCAAGCTTCTAAAACTATGACTAAATCACACACTGATTACAACATTATCGGGAAACTTTAGGCTACTTTAGCTAAGATCTCACTGTGGGACTTGCTTTAGTCTACTATGAGTTACTAGGGTATGCTTCAAGAAGCCTTGCAAAATATCCTCTTGCCTTCTTTCACTAGGTCGATAGATGATGATGTGTTGATAGCTCATATTCATGCACATTCACCAAATATTGTGTTCTATCTACAAGAACTCCCTCCTTTAGAATTAAAGAACTAAGTAGATCCTTTGGTGTTTATAGTTAACATTAATAATATTGGCATAATACATACTCTTGTTGACATTGGTTCAGTTCTCAATGTATGTAGCATTGATTTATTTCCTAAAATTAATATTGATTCATCTTCTCTTAATTGTTCTTCTATTGAAATTCATGGGTTTGATAATGTTGGTCGACAAGCGCTAGGCATGATAGTATTGCCTTTGAGGTTGGGACCTATTACTGTACCCACCCTTGTATATGTTATGTCAGAAAAATTACCATATAACCTTCTTCTTGTAGATCGTGGATTCATGCTATGGGTGCAATCCTGTCTACCTTGCATAAATCTATTAAGTTCATTTGCAATAATCGAGTATCCACAATCAAGGTTGACCCTAAGGCTATGCACTTGTGTGAGATGGCAACTACCAGTCAGGTTTTGGTTATGCCTACTCGTATCCCTTCAGTGTCTTCTAATGTGTTGATGTTTACTCTAGCAATACCTACTACAAAGGATACTCTTGAGATAAATGTCCCTAAAGAAGATCCTTCTAAAGTAAGAAATATTAAGTCTACTCCTTCTACCTCTTCTCAAGAGAATTCATGTCTTGGTGATGATTAGGGTTCTTTAGACTTTACAAATTTCTTCATTCAAAAATATAAAATCACCTTGATCCACTTAGACCTTCCAATAACATTGTTCTGACCCACTATCAAAGATGGTCATTATTTTGTATCACAAGATAAGGTGAATGAAAATTGTAATGTTATCAGTGTTGATCCTCCTTCTAAGTAAAATGATCACACTTATGTTAAGGAGGTTAATGTTGGTAGTCCTGTCAAGAAGCTTGTAAGACACTTTTCATCCTGTGGGATATTTCTATCGTTGGTCTATGGGCCTTCGATGTTCTCTGTTCAAACTTCATAGTTCTACAGAGATGCGAAGTCTTTCATTCAAACTTCCTTAGGAGAGAATACCTATAGAGCCATCTCTCTTAGAATTTTCATTCCTTTCTAGCTTCTCCATCATTTTCTCTCTTAAATTCTCTTCTCTTCTCAATTGTATATACCATATCATAGGTCTACATCTTCTTAATCCTATGTATATGGCCTTCTTCTCTCTATTTAAAAATTATTTTGTGTTATTTCTTAGTTTGGGGATGATGGATAGTATTGAGACAAACTTCTACATCAAGGTCTCTTTCCTTTGTTGAATCAAATCCTTTAGTGGATTTTTATGTTCTAACATTATTGTCTAGCATAGGTTTTTCTTCTTTAATGCATTTTTTTTGTAGGTCTTTAGCCTAGGGGCATACTTCTATGGTTCAAAAATCTATCTGCTTCCTCTACAGTATCCTTTTGGCATATGATATTACATGTGTTTAGTAGATTTTCTTTAGTGTGCATATTAGTGTAGATTCATATGCCTACTAAAGTGGGGGGAAAATTTAATATCGTAAAATTGCATCCCTTGCAATTTCACATACATTCTTGCACCCCCTTTAGTGTCTACTCCCTTAGCATCTTGTGTAGGCTCAATTTAGCCAGTTGCATTAGCTTTTTTCCCTTCTTAGGGTGATTTAGACCACTTTCCCATAGCTACCCTTCGTGCACCAGTTGTATGTTAAATCTTGTGCTTTCCTCATTCGTGTCATTTTCTAGCATGATGTTTCCAGACACTAGCATTCTGCACAAATTTTTGTGCACCATGCTAGCATCCTGTGATGTTTCAACGTTTAAAAAACTATTTTTTTGCATGTTTTCCACTTGTCACCTCCTTTGGTTGGTGGTAATGGCTCAAGAAGCTTCTTTTTTTTCCTTAAATTCTATCTTTTCAATCCAATTACTCCTTCTAAGTTCTTCTAACTTCTTCCTCTAATTCTTGGCTTCTATCTTGTACTTTCTCTCCACTCTCTTGCTCTCTCAATCTTGCACAACTCCATTGCTTTCTACAACAACATTCTCTAAAGCTCTCACATCCTTGCAACACCCTTTGCAACACTCTCGGCTCTTGCAACAATCTTTATCTCCCTCTTTGTAGCTTCTTTGGCTCCTATATCTCTACCTCCCTTGTCTTGTTCTTGCAAGCATCTTGAGATTCCATATCCCCTATCTATTGCATCCTTAATTTGTGATATAGGTTCTCCTCCTTGAGCAAGGATTGATTTTAGCACTCATACTCGGTGGTGTGGGTTCTAATCCTAAAGCGGGTTTTGCTTTCACCACACACTTTTTCCATTTCAGTTACACTCTTTCTTTTTATCTAGTTGTCTGTGGACATGGGAAAACTAAAATGGGGGTTTGACTAAGGAAAACCCTTATATAGCCCCAAAATTTTGTCCAAATATTATGCATGCAGGTTTTGAAGACATTGACATGCTAGAGGCTTCATCTCTTGTGTGGTTGTGAACGTTTCCTTTCTTTATCTTATTCTTTTTATCATTTCAGTTTCACTTCATTTCAAATTTATCACATTCTATCATTTTCCCACATTCTGTAAGTTCTTAGGAATCATATTTCCAGTCATCATTTAGCCATTTTATGTGTTAATCTCACTTTTTGGTTTGTATGAGATGTTAGCGTGCCTTTTGGACACTAGTATGTTATGCTGTCATTTGTATCCCATGTTGTCATCCTTTGGCTGAGAGCTTGTAATGTTTTCTAGAAAATATTTGTGACCTACTCTTTTAGATTCTAGAACTCTCATCGTTGTTCCTTGAGGTAGTTTAGGATAGTTCATCCCATGAGGCTCTCTAAATGAAGAGAACTCGTGAGTAGTGAATCCCTCTTCTCTATAGTTACAAGGATCTTTATGTGTATGATATAATAGAAGATAGGGAAATAATCACATTCAAGTTAAACTTGATAGGTTTTTGATATCCTATAATTGGACCATTCTCCCTAAACTTTCATTATCTACCATTCCTAGTGCAAGCTTAGATCATAATGCTATTCTTCTAAAAAGATATGAGGATGTGACTAAGGGTCCCTATCCTTTCAGGTATGAAATTATGTGGAACTCTCACCCCAAATTCAAATATCTCATTGAAATTTGGTGGAAAATCCCTTGCTATGGTCCTTAGCCTTTCAAGATCAGAGGTGGAAGAAGGAAGATGGACTTAGATAGGACGATGGATAGCGAATGAGGGATAGTGGAATATGTGGATAAGATGTGGTAGGTATGATAACATGTATGAAGCTTTCCCCCAAGTTTAGAGTGTAAAAGGATGGGGGATTACACATAATTCCCTATTGCCAATTTTTCATCATGGTGCTTGCCCAAAGTACCACAAGAACTAGTCTTCATCATTGGAGGAATGATTTCTCTATACTTTTTTCAACTTTTTTAATTTTTTTAATTTTTATTTTCTTTGTGGATTTTTTTGGAATAGAAACGATGGATAAGGATGATGATAAGTGGATTTGGAAGATAGTAGATATATGATAGAAAGATGAAAGGTATCTAGTGTCTAGTTTCATGAATGATATCCTTTAGATGTGTGCTACAATGGGCCATGGAAAATAGAGGTATACTCATAGACATTATTAAAATTATGGTAAGGGAGATGAAGTGGAAGGGAAAATTTGGAAGGATAATCATCTATGAAAAGGATTAGATGGAATAGATGGAAGGAGGAAAAATATATGTTCAATAATAGATGGAATGTTGGAAGAATTGTGGATGTGTGGATAGAAATGTTTGAAATATCAATATTGGAACACACCTTGAGACATGGTGAAGTTATGGAGGAGAACTAGATTTTAAAATGAGAGATATATATGGAGTAATGGATTTAGATTTTAGGACATAGGGACCTAAAATGAATTGAGGAGATGGGTGATTTCTAGATGGACTAGTGGAAGCTTTTGGAAGAGTAGATTTAGATGCCAATTTAGTTTATAATTTGGAATGAATTGCTTCTATAAGTATTTTGGGTATCTGTGACATGATTTTTTAATTTTTATTTTTCTTGATAGGCCTTTTTGGTCTTGTTGGTTACTTTTTAAGAACCAAACTTAATCTCAGTCCTAACCTATGGGCTTTCCATGACCCAATTATTAGCTAGGTTGAGGATTGGCCAACACTTAAGTAGAGTAATTATTACTTTACTTCTCTTCAAGCTCTATGAGACCTAGGGAGGGTAATCCCATATATACTCATAATATTTCATGCTTGGTCAAGAGTATTTCTTCACATAGATGCACTATTCCATGAAAATCACCTTATCAAAAGCTCAACAAACCTTAGATAGAACTGTTACTTATTTTCAAGGAGTGTTCCTTCATACCTAGAAGTGGGACATTGAAATTTGAAGTATTTTGAATCATTCTTCATCTTGAATAATAGGCCCAATTCAATACTGGCTCAACTGATTATAAGATAAACAACAAGATGATCATTAGTTTATCTAAGGAAGAAAATGAATTACAACTGGTAGTCAATTAGTAATACAATTTGGATTGAAGCTTAGAAATTAGTGGACCATACGGATGTCACTTTGTAACATCTAACTCACCATGTCTACAAAGTATCACTTCCTTACTAAATCCTATATGCTTTTCTCACAAACTAATGAGCTCATTTCAGCATTTAATCAATTCTTTGAACTAAAGCATAAAACAAATTCCTACATTTTGTGCAAATGAAAAAAGACAAATTAAGATGTCATTAAAAATCTTCATTCATAACATGGAAGAAAACACATAGGAGATTAATATTTTGAAACTAAAATTCTTCTTCATTTCTGATATTTCATTGTAAGACCATACTTAAGATTTATACAAAGTATAACTTTCATCTTAGACTTGCTTTTCATTCATCTACTAGAGTACCTATTTACATTCTATTCTTCTATAGCATAGTATCTACTATGACCTTGTCTAGACTCAAAATTTTGAACTCTCTTCATTTGATATGTCTACACAAGATTGGGAGACTTTGAGAGAAAAGTTAACTAATGAAAAGTAAAATGTCAAGTAAGCCAAATTGGAGACAGTTAGGATGGACAATGAAAATTTTAAGGATGTGCTTCAACATAGGGTGACCAAGTTGGTCCATAGGGCTAATGATGTATGGGCCACATATAAAAAAAAATCATGAGGAAAATACAAAGTATCTGCAAGTACAGGAGGCCTTTTGGAATGAGTGGAATAATTCGATTGCTAGGGTAAGGGCTTTGAAAGAAATGATGCCAAAAATAAAGGAGGATCTCAAGTAACCCACAAATATTCCTGACATCTTGAAAACCATTGACTCAATAAATGAGGTAACTATATTCCATGGAAAGTTGGGAATACAACTACAGAGTAAGTTGAACATATTCAAGGAGATGGAGGATCATGGTATGCCTCAAATATTGAATTCAAAGGGTGAATTGCATCCGTTTGACACCTGGAAGGAAGATTTGGGAGGGTTGCTTAAAGTGGATGTGAAGCATTTGTCTCTCACCGATTACATCTTTTTCAATTCAAATATTGATATGATGGTGGAGATTGAAACAAAAATGGACATATTCATTAAGGAAGCTAGGATTTTAATTGATGCAAGGTATTCCCAATATACTACTAAGGTGTAGGATTTATTGAATGTTAAATGGCCCACTGAAGAAGAATACAATATTTGGTTGGAGAGATATACAAAGTGATAGGAAGAATAATGGATAGGAAGAGAATAATACATAGCCTAAAAATAGTACAAATTAGGCTTTTGATGTAACATGGTAAAATATTATTCTCTCCTTAAACTCAAGTGATTAGCATATGGTGCTAATGTGCATGAACATATTTTCAGATTTTTTTGCATTGTTTACCTTGCTTCGTAAGATTTGTTGTTTTGATTTTCTTACAGTTGGCATTTTGAGCACATGGAGAATATCTTGTAACTATTGTAACAAACTAATGATGTCTTTTAAGGTGGGATCTATTTTCCACAAAGAGGTGAGGATGATTCTACCTCATGCTTATTTGCTCCACCTGAAGACTCAAGCAGAACTAGGAAGGAAATATTGTTGCAAGCAGTCCTATGAGATCATGACATGTGTGCTCTCTGGTTTGAGGCTTGTTGTGCTCCTTCATCTCTATAAGACGGAATTCAGGACTAGAAGAATGGGAGTTAGAATTTTTTTGAGTTGATACTGTTAGTTTTTTCAAGACAAATACGAAGCAAGTTTTAGAGTTGTTTTAAGTTTCTTTTTGAGTTCATACTTATGCATGTAAGACTGATAATGATATAACATTTGTAATATAGAGTAATATTGGTTTCATGGTTATTCTCTCTCCTTGTATGTATGTTATAAAAAATGATTGAAATTAGTCAAGGATTTATTTTACTTGTCTCTATCATTATATAATGGATGCTCAGTTTCATGCTTGCTTATTGATTCAATGAATTGATGTAAATTCTTATATGAGATTGATAACTTATAATTACTATGTGCTAGGATATTTGTAAGAAGTGGTAATCTTGAACATCACAAAGAAATGTTGTAATGCAATATTTCTTGGGGTTATATGTGTTATTATCTGAATTGTTATTAGGTTATGTCAAAAGGTATTGACTTCATGCTTGGGATAAAGGCACTGGTTCATACAGGGTATTAGTGTTACACTTACAGTGTTAATTCATTAACTACTCAATCTTTTAACCATAAAATATCAGGAGGAACACTTTTGTTATTTGTTTCTAGGTTTCTTCTCTCTCATATTCAACTCATGTAACATTAACATAATAAGTTTCCAACTTATTTAATGTTACTATAAAGTGGTATCATGAGAGATATTTGTTATTAACAATATATTTTATTGTAATTGTGAAAGGTCTTTAGGTATGCATTGTGGGATCACCCTCCCGGGTTTCACAGAGCCCAAAGAGTAGGAATAGAAGTTCAAGAACTTATATTTTCTCATTGGCCAATCCCTTTAGTATTTTTGATAATTAGAAATGGAAAAATCTATAGGTATTTCTAGAGATCAGTTTGTTTCTTAAAAAATCACCAACAGATTGGCGACTCTGTTGGGGACTAGATAAGTCCAAAGTCTCTAAGTTTAGATCATGTACAGTCATAATCAATTGTCCATTGTGAATTTTCCTTGTTGTTTAAGGAATAATCAGTTTTAAGTCTATTTCAATAGTCCCATCATACTAGGTCTTATGTGTCAGGTATTTGTCTATAAGGTAATGTTTAAAATATTTTCTAGAGTAACAAGTACAAAATCAAAGTGCAATCACTTTTTATTTCCCAGAATCTTTGGTGGAAACTCTAAGTTCTCTAGTACTAGTGTGAAGGTTAGATCTCAAGAGGAAAACAACAACAAAGATTTTGTACTACTCAAAATTATGATGAAGACTAGAATTTATGTGAAGAAGCATCTTGAGAAGAAGGTAGAATCTAAAACTACAAAGGAAAAGCAAACTGAATGGGCCAGGAAATGCTTTGAGTTGTAGAGATAAAAAATAAACAGATTGATCTCATACTCGATCCTAATCTACTAACATCGTTTCATCCTGAATCATCCCTCTATCTAACCATTTAATTAAATAGCCTTATTTGATTAAATTCATCATAATTCCCCTTTTAATTAAATAAATCTCTTGATTTAATTAAATCATTATCTCTATGTAATTAGCTAGGTCATTTCATCTTCCTATCTTTATTTAATTAAATAATCTATATTATTTGATTAAATCTCTAAAGTTAATCTAATTAAATTAAATAAATCAAGCATTTATCTAATTTAATCTAACATCACCCCCTTTGGTTAAATAAATCAAAAATATTTATTTAACTAAGTCTAAATCATTCTCTTCTCATTTTGAGTTATTTAAATCCTAAAATCTAAGTCAAAATGGTCAAATCAACTAACATCATTTAAATTAATCAAATCATGATTAATGCTAATCCTAATCACTCAAATCCTCTAGATTTTCCAACTTGCACATGAAAATAGACTTATTTGATTTATTAAATTTCTATTTTCCTTCACCAAGGAATATTTTAAGGAATATTCCTCTAATTTGAATTCAAAATCCAAGTGGGAATAAGTCCTTCCAACAAAGCATTTAAAATCTCATACATGTCTTTTCTTGAGCCATGTGCATTTGTTTCACCTTTCACCTCATCCTTTAAGCCATATTTTGAATTTGAATCTCCCCCCTCTTTGCACATTCTTCAAAATGTGCTCATCCTCCATCCATTCATAGCTTGACAAGTGGCACCATATCATTGGATGAAAGTTAGTCCCACATTGCTCAAATTTGGACTTTCATCCATCTTGAAATCCTATAAATGAAAGGCTCATATCTTCATTTCATCATCCACAATTTGAGTAAACTTACTATACTCAAATTTACAGCAATCTTCATTCATCAATCTTGAGTTCTTAGCTAGGTTATTGCATATTTTGGCTTTGAGCTCTCATCCTTCATCATCAAAGTGGATCAAATATCTTCATCAAATCAACATTACATCATTGGAGTTGGGAAAGGGCCAATTTTCACATCAAATTGGCACCAATTCCCTCAAGATATTAGGAGTTTATATTGCATTAGAATAAGATTTGATTTTTTTTGAGTTTCTTGGTGTTCTTCCTCTCATTTCCTTTCTTTCTTGTAATTTAAATGAATTTCTTGAGGAATCATGTTTCTAACTATGAATTTGATCTAATTTATTAATTGTCTCTTGTGTTTTTGCAGGTTGGGAATTATGGTTCACATGAGTCAAGTAAGTTTTTTGATTCCCACCCTGATGTATCTCCTACTTTTCATGTTGATATAAGTAGTTCTAGTGTCCATGAAGAAGGACATAATGTTCAAGAGTCTAACATAGACTAGGGAAGTTTTATAGTAGAAGAAGCTTTTGATAGTGAGAGAAATATCTCAAGAGAGTAGGATAGGTGGGAGTTTTGGGGAAAGAATAAGAAGTTCTTTGAGTCCTCAAACATGGCAATTGGGTCCATTTTCAATGGAAAGAATTTTAAGCCTCGAGGTAAGTCCCTTGATGAGCCATTCCACTTTTCTCTTAAGGAAGATCATGTTGGCCAACCTTATTTTACTCCTGCCCTGAGTGAACATGGAGATATTATGGAAAATGAGGAAGATATAGATAATGATATGAAATCCATTGAAGAAGAAGAGTTCAGATTCCAAGAAACAAGAAGAAAGAAGAAAGAAATATTTGAAAGAAAAGGAAGATAGGATTAGAGCTACGAAACTTGAGAGAGATGCTAGAAGGAAAAATTTGGAGAAAATGAGAGAGGAAGCCATGAGGCTTAGAACCTCTGAGGAAAATATTTCTGAAATGACTGATGATATTCCTGAAGCAACAGTCTCAATGGGAACTTCAGCTACTGATACTTATACAACGTCTCTCTCAATCACTAGAGCCTCAGATCCTCATGTTATTACTAAGAAAACATCATTTGTAGATGATGGGAAGAGACCTATTGACCCACCCAAGAAAACTACATTCAAAACCAATGATAAAACTAATACTTCATCTACTCAAATCCCCACAAATAAAGCCAAAATTGATCCAACCTCATTTAACATACCTCCAAATCTTGAGATACTAAGGTTGTAGTTGGAAAGTGGAAAGTTGTGAGAAGATTTGGAAAAAGCTGAAATAATAACTTCCAATGCAGAAATGGCTAGGACGAATCGATTCCTTCAAATATTCACTCATATTCTAGAGGCCTCGAGCTCTGGACATACTGATGTGAATTGAAAAAAATAAAATCTAATGGACATACTCCTAGGGGGAGTGGTGGTGGAGGAAAGAATAAGAATGATAAGTCTTACTTTGAAGATGATGACGGAGGTAAGAAAGGAGGAGGTGAGGGTGAAAGTGGAAATGGAAAGGATTGTAGCCACTCTGATAGCAGGAAAGATGATGAACATAGAGATGATCATAGGGATAGGAATACTAGGAGGCCACTCCAAGTAGATAGATACCAACAATTATGTTTCACTAGAATACTTAGCTACCCTAACCCATTTCCTAAAGATTTCAGGCTTGCTCTAGTCAAATTCTCTAGAAGTAATGCTCCAAGTGGTGAAGACCACCTCAAATCATTCGTTAATGTTATGGATGGCTTTCAGGTAGAAGAAAAATATGTCATGATGAAGTTATTCATGCAATCTCTTGTTGAGGATGCAAGAGAGTGGTACAAAATTTTACCTACTAAGAGCATTGGCTCTTGGGAAGAGTTCAAAAGGGTTTTTAGAGAACAATATGGTGCCAAGACTGATTCAAGTTTTCTGTTGAATCAATTTAATAATATTGTAAAAGGATCTAATGAATCTTTTTTTGAGTTTAATACAAGGTTCCAAAGGGCTAGAAAAAGGTTGCCTCCTCATCTACACTTAAATGATCATGTATGCTTGGTAAATTACTGTAATGCTTTTGATGCAAAAATGAGTTACCGTTTGCTAGATAAGCGTCCTCAATCTTTAAGAGAAGCTTTTAAGATAATACAACATATTGAAGACATCAGAAAGACAACTTGTAAAGTTGGAAGACAAGACGATCTAATACTTTTCAAAAATTCAAAAAGGGAAGAAAAGAGTTCAGACACTAGAGGGGACGATTAAAGACAAGCTTGATAGCTTCATGAAAACTATCAATGATAAAATTGAAAGGCAAGAGAAGGCCCAACCAAAAAATTACCAAAGGAATGAAATACCCCCTAGATTTCAAGACCACCATTACAATACCAATTGGTATAATGGGAAGCCTATCTCAAATAATCAGAGAAATACCGAAAAACAAAGTTCCTCCAAACCCTCTACAAAAGAATTCAAGAAATTTTGTTGAAGATGCTCCTTGGTGTATGACTTTCCAAATGCCACATTCCTCACACCAGTGTTCAGTAGCATAGATGGTGGAAGTAGAAGATAACATACCTAAAGAGTGTGATCAGCAAGATCAAGAGGAGGATGATGTACTTATGATTATGGGTGATTCTGATATTGCTTATAGTGAATGTTCTTTTGATGAAGATTCTTGTGAAGTAGATGTTGACAATTAAAGGAAAATTGCTAATGCATATCATTACCAAGTTCTTTCTAATGAGGATGACACTAGTGATGATGAGGCTTACAATTTGGAGGGGATTGAAGATGGTGTCTCATTAAGAAGACCTTCTACGAAAGGGATTGGAAAATATACAACAGTATTAGCTGCTCAAGCTAGAAGTTATTATCATTTGAGGAATATAACTGTTGGAGGTGAACAAGGTAATCTTGTTGGTATGTTCATCAAAGAACAGAAGGCTAAGGGAAAATAACATGAACTTGATAAAAAAATAGAAGTTGTCAAAGATTAAGAAGGCAAGGGAGACCAAATTTGGACCAAGAGAATGGGAAAGTCAAAAGCTACTCCTAGACACAAATTTTATGCTGAAAATTCAAAGACACAAGCAATTTCTTGAAACCATAAGGAAAGATACTAAAGAAAAGGCTAAAGCAACTAGAAACCAATAGAGAGATAATAGAAACGAACAAGGTATTCCTTTAATTGAATTTCCTAAGTATACTCTTGTTGAAATGTTTCAATTACTTAGTGAAGTTAAAGTGTTTGTACCTTTTCTTGAAATGATGAGGATAGAGGAACATAAACAAAAGGTAGTGGCCCTTATCACCGACACTGTTATAACCAGTAATGATTTACTGGAACCCACTCCTTCTAAACTAAGTGATAAGGATAAGAAAGGTAAGGAAGTTGAGGGAGTAATTGCTGAGATTCCCCAAATTTTTCTCAAAAAAATTTTCAACACTTGTCTAGAAAAGATAGATCCATTTTTTCTTACATTGATAGTGTTGGAAACAAACAACACTAAGAGGGGGGTCAATCAGTGTTCTACAAAACTTTAATTTATTATTTTGATTATTAACCCACCTAAAATATTCAACCAAGAGAAATATAAAAAAATGTAAAGAAAATAACCACAACACCATAACACAAGGATTTTTGCATGGAAACCCTGTTGGGGGAAAAACTATAGTGGATGGCCAATCCATAATATAATTTGAGTATACTCAAAAATAACTTTACAATATGAGAATCCACTTGCATTCATGCACACTGCCTAGAGCTCACTGATGAAAATAAGAAGGCACGCTGCCTTACACAGATTTGGATTAGATCCAAGAAAATGAACTGAAAGAATAGCATCTAAAAATCCTTGATTACAATTCCACTTAAGCTCAGTTGTCAATTTATTCTATCCTTCTAACTGATACTGAACTTCTACTCTGCTCTGCTCTGACTCGCTCCACAAAATCTTTATACGCTACTGAAACTATGCATAAAATCTTCCTAACACTCCTCTAGTATTCCCAATACACATCGAGACACCATGCACATATATGAAAATGATATAAGAGATCATACATATATATCTGCAACTAGCAATTTAATCACAATATGTCAGCTCTAAATAAAACTTGAAAATATTAGCAACTTGTTAGATCAAATTTTAAGAGTTATCCAATGTGCATCCACAACGGTCATCCACAAATTAACTTGGAACTAAAACATAATGACCAAACAAAAAAAAATTCGAATAAACATTCCTTGAATATCCACAAAATATTTTATCGACTAAGTCCACCCCAAAATATTGATAAATAGAAACGTAACCTACTGAATGTCCAAAATCACACAAGACTTAATACGAGGCACTAAGATTTCTAGACAACACATTAGATGTATTGATAAACCTCCCATGAGATCCATAAATCAAAATGACAACTGTAAATCTACAAGTGAATCGATGATCACCAAACTACTAGATGTTCTATTCTTCCTTACTATCCTCAATCTGACTATCGATATAAGCAAATTATGATATGTGGATCTATCACCGACTAGGGTTTCCATCAATGACAACACCAAAAAGAATTTGTAGTGTCTCTTGCCAACAATCTCCACCTTTGGAATTGATAGCAACACTTAGTGAAAAATGACTAAGTGTTAGATCAAAACCAACATGAGTTACACTACCATTTCAAAACTTCAAAAATAAACTTCAATCTTGGGAAAAAAACTCCCCCTATGATGACTATGCATTTTTCACTATACACTTCTCCCCCTTTGACATCAATGGAAAAAAATGTGGAAAACGAAACAAAATTCCAAAACTATATAGGTATGAACTTATAACTTACAAAAGTTTGAAGACATCTACAAAACCCTACTACAACACTCTTAAATTTTCATCACGAACCTTTTTGAGACTTTCCAAAACTACTATGTGACCACACAATAAATAGGATTGAGCCTCTACAGTTTCAAGATTCTCTGGGTCACTAGCTACTACAACAACTTTTTCTTCCTTCAATGCACTCATCATTATCTCAAACTTTGAAATAATTAGTCCCCTGAGTTCGCATACTCTCCCAACAATTTTTTCATTTTCATTCTTTAAACATCTTATTTTTTCAAGTAGGGTTGTTACTTGACCTTCTTGTTGAACCACATCACTAAATAATGGATCAAAAGTAGTAGAAATGGTAGCTAATTGATTTTCTAGATCCTTCACCTTTTCTCATTACCTTTAAAAAACTTGGACAAAACCAAACATGACTTATAGGATTTTCCAAATTCAGATATAGAACCTTGAATTTTCTTCATGCAAGTAGCTAACAAAATATTATCCTTTCCAATCATTGCCTTCAACTGACTAAGTCTTTTTCTATTAAACTCCTTTTACACTTTATCCTCAATAGATTTCTCAAGAGACTCAAATTGAGTACTTATAGCATTTATGAGCTTCTTTAGCTCACCGGAAGAGGAACCTAATGGATCCATGACATGGGTAGGTATTAATTTCTATAGAAATCCTGATGCAAGATTTAGCAATTCACTATCCTCTTTGTGAGACTTCAGAATCTTCTCATTAGCCTTAGATTGAGCAATTGATGCAACCTTCATCATCTGAATTTGGGATAGAGTAGATAGATTGATTAAACTTTCATCCAATTCAAAATCAAAATCTTTGTATTGTTCCATCAGAGATCTCTTAACTACCTTGGAAATGTCTCTTGCCTCCACTCTAATTTCTTGAACTTTTTCTTCTTTAGTCTTGGGTTCTTCAGATATTTTTTCTGGATTCCTTTTAGGCACTTGAACCTCTTCATTTTGCACCACCTTCTCCTCAACTAATACCACCTTAGGAAATTTAGTTTCCATAGGTTCCTCTATATTTTCCACATTAGGAGAAATAAGAATATCCTCAAATTTTGGAGGATCAGATACATTCATATTCTCCTCATTCACATTCTCTTCTTCATTTACATTTACCTCCACATCCACTTCCTCATTTTTTAGAACATTTTTAGTATTCATTTCCTCAATGTAAATATTATTCTTTGAAAAAAAACTCTTCTAGAATTTCCTTAGTTTTACCAACAACATCAATTTCACCAATCACAAGTTTATTCACCATTTTCTTTTTCTTAAATTCCTTTTTAGCTTTTTCAAGGAGTGAATCCATCTCTTCAATTGAAATTTCTGGACATAAATTTGCAAGAAATCTCTTCCTCATATTCAAAGGTGAATTCAGCAAGTGTTCTGCATACATCTTCAAAACATTCTCCTCTACTTCATATCCCATAGGCATGATCCAAATTATTCTAGGATCAACAACTTCCATATGACATTGGTCAATATCCACCATGAAGTAGATAGTATCTTTGTACTGTTCCACAATTGAAGTGGGAATTCTTTCCCTAGCATGCATCATATCCTAAATTTTTTTGAAGTACCCCCAAAGGGTAGTATTCCTGACTTGATGATCACCCATTCCAAACAACTTGTTCCTTATCTTAACAACTATAGGCTCATCATTTTTCCAATGCCCATAACCTCATTCATGAAATAGAAAAATAAGCACAAGAGCAGAATACCATATTTGAAAGTATTCTTCTTGTCTTTCTTTATTTTTCTCAAATTCTCCAACAACTAACTTCTGAGCAGCTCACACAAGTCATATTCTAGATTTCACTTTACCATTTCATAAGATGCATAGATGGTCATACTAGATATAGAATTATCCTAGCTAGAATCATATATCTTGTAACCAATGATCATTGATGTGAATTTCACATCTACTTCAGCAATGTCTTCTATTATCTTTTCCCTTCTATCCCATTGCATGCCTATTGCTTCAGTAACCTAGTCATTCTTTACGTATTTCAAGACTGGAAGTCTACCGGTGGAATTCAAACCTGTTACTACACATATAGCCTCTTTTTTTATTTTGAAGGGTATATTTAGCCACATGAATTTGGCATGAACACGGTTCAAAATGTATCTAACCCATTCATTTTCCTCAAATAAGGGAAATCTCGCAAACTACACAAACTTCTCTTCTACGGTTTGAAATTCTAGTATTATAATAAAATCTTCTCCAATTATATGATGGGAATACACATTCATTATTTGAGAGGTTCCTAACTCTTCAATGTTTGCATGAATATATTCCCTAATATCCTCAGTGTGCAAAACTCCATATAGTATAGATGAAAATTCTCCTAAGGGCTCAGTTGCAACATACTTATAGGAATGACATTTGAATTTAGGACAGGGTATGTCCTTGACTTCTACTACCAATGGAGTGGACATGATTGCAAATTTACAAATTCACAAGCTTTTCAAAAAATACATTTTTCGTTGGATCAGAGTTCATTTGCAAATTCTTCTCCACGCTTTGAATATCTTCACAATTCAACAAGGTTCACTCTAGGGCTCTTCAAACTACTTTCCTTCAAAATGCAAAGTGGCAAATGAAAGATAAAAATAGCTTTTTATCACTTTCACAACTAACCCTTTTTGTTGCAATAAATTTCTTAACCCTAGTTCATCTAGTTACACTGATTTCAAGCACTAAAATAGATAATTCTTTTGTGGATCTCCAAAGCTTTACAATACTAGCTCCAATTTAGTTAAACAACATCTAAAAAACATTAATCCACCTACTAGACTAGTCCATATTCCAGTATCACTTGCCTGTAGGGGGGGTGAAGAATTTTTCTGACAACTCCCCCTAGGCCAAAGGCCTAAAACTAATTGGATATGTGTAGGATCATAATGGGCCAAAAAGTGATGGTATGATGGGTATATGTAGGGTATGTAGCTGATGGATTTTTGTTTAACCCAAAATTGATGAAATGAAAAGGGTTTTTAAAGGAGAGTCTTTTCTTTCCACCAATATAAATTATGCTTTACTTTGAATTTAATAAATATTTATTATTCATTTTCTATTTGCATTACACTAAATTCCTGATCGATAGGCTAATTGAAAAACATCTATAGCTTTCAAATGGTATCACATTTTTTGAATTTGAAACATGTGTCACATTCTATACTTTGCATACCATAGGATTAAAAAAAAAAATTGAATTTCATGAAGTTTGACCAAGTTAAGGTGGTCAGACATACAAGTTTTTATATTTTTTCAAAGTTGTAATAAAAAAATCATAATTAATTATTTACTTGGAAAAAGAATACAAAAAAATATGCATAACATCTAGACATGAGTCCTCTACTTATATCTAAAATATATTAAAAAAATATTATCATTTTATTGTGGTTAGGGTGGTCAGACAGACACCTACTTTTTTTTCCCTGAAATTTAAGTACTACTACATTGAAATTTCAAATTTTCACCAAATAGATTTTTTTTTTTAAAAGTAGTTTAGAAACTACATTCAATTTTCTACAAATTCTATTCTTACATATTTTTGAAATAATATAGATAACTTATTCAAATTTTTACGTCAAGTTGCCTAACTCTGATTTTTTTGAATTTTTTTCCACTTAAGGGCCTATTTTTTCCATGACGATCTTGCACATACCCAATTCCCAGAGGAATTACTAGAAGAAAATTCTAATGCTATCACATTTCCTTCGATAGAGGAGTTCTTTTTCACTAATTTCCTCTACATTTTCCTCCTGATCACATCTATAGTGACTTTCCCTTTTCCTTTGACTTCTTCTTGTGCATTCTATCTTACCGAATCTCTCCTATTCCAACAAAATCTAGCAATATTCCCAATTTTTTTGCAGTTGTAGCACACAACATTTCTCTAATCAAACTAATTGTTCCACTATTTTTTCCTTGATCTACATTGGTTAGCAATATGCCAAAATCTATTGCATGCATAACATCTGGCATCTCTAAGAAAGTTATTTGTCACAGCTCTGCATTCACTTGACTTATGACCATACTTATATAGCAATTAAAGCACTGACCTAAGAATGATGGTCCACTTGTATTCATCCTACTTCTACACTAAGAATCCATATGACCAAATTTTTTGCAAGTAAAATAATAACCATTGAATCTTTGAGCATTTAGTTGTCTCATTGGATTTCTTTTGGCTCTATTCATCTAATTTTCTTGCCTGAATCTCCCTTGTTCATATTTCTTTTGTCCAGATCCGAAACTTTCTCCTTCTTCATATCCAAGACCTTGCCTGTCACCATCAGTCCTCTGACCTTTAATCAGTTCATCAAATTTGGCTGAATTGGCTTTTAATTTCTCCTTGTACTCATTTGCAGTAGTAAATTCATCTTTGAGATCATCAAGTTGTCTTTCAAGCGTTTCTTCATTTTTTTTAGATTTTTCCAATACATTGTCCAATCAATTGCATTGTTCATATTTTTCTTTCAACCATTGAGCAAGATTTTCTTCATTATTCTTTCTATCTTCAATTTCCTTGGTCATTTTCATCATGATGGATTCCATATCATGCTTTAGAACATCATTTTCTTTGGAAAAAATTTCCCACTCTTTTGTTTTCTCCTTTAAGGCATGACTAAGTTGTTCATCTTCCATGCTTTTTCTCTTCTGCTTGAGTTGATCACATAATTCCTTTCTTTTCTCCCTTGATTCATTGATTTTGTCTTTCAATGACTAGATGAACTTTTCTACATTCTCAAGACTTTCTTGCAATTCCTGGTTCTCATATTTTGACTAGTCAAGATCATCTAGGGCCACCATAAATTATTGTTGAATACTGCTTGTATTCATTGAAAACAATTTCCAAGATCTCCCCAAGTTGTTAGACTTCTCTCAAGGAACTAGCTCTAATACCAATTGTTGGAAACAAGAAACATTGAGAGCAGGGGTGAATTAGTGTTCTACAAAAAATTACTTTATTATTCTGATTATTAACCCAATTAAAATATTCAACCAAGAGAAACATATAGAAACAGAAAGCAAATAACCACAACACCATAACACGAGGGATTTTACGTGGAAACCCTGTTGGGGGAAAAACCGCGGTGGATGACCAATCCACAATATAATCTGAGTATACTCAAAAAGAACTTTAAAATATGGGAATGCACTTGCATTCAAGCACATTTCCTAGATCTCACAACTCAAAATAGGAAGTCACACTACTTTACAGATATTTGGATTAGATCCAAGAAAATGAACTGAAAGAATAGCATCTACAAATTCTTGATTACAATTTTGGTTAAGCTCAACTATCAATATTTTGTCCTTCTAACTGATATTGAACTTTTTCTCTACTCTGCTCTAACTTGCTCCAAAAAATATTTATGCTTAAGTGAAATTGTGCATAAAATCATCCTAACACTCCTCTGGTATTCACAATACACGTCGACACACCATGCACATATATGAAAATGATATAAGAGATCATACATATATATTCATGACTAGCAATTTAATCACAACATGTCGAATCTAAATAAAAATTGAAAATATTAGCAACTTGTCAGCTCAAATCTTAAGAGTTATCCAACGTGCATCCACAATGGTCATCCACAACTTAGCTTTGTTGATTTTTTATGATGAAATTTAATGCACAGAAAATTAATTCAAAAATTAGACACAATAACACAATAGATATGCTGGGAAAAACCCAGCAAAATATATCAATCATGGCAACAAGTCTCTTTACAATGAGGCCAATCTCAAGGCTGATACGCATCACCTTCACAAGATGCAATGATAACAAGTAATCAACACTTCCTTGTAACTCAAATCTTTCCTTAAGAAATTCACTATCTGCTCTTGATAATTCACAATCTGCACTTGATTGATCTGCCCTTGAAGAATTTTCACTTGGAAGAAAAGAAATCATCGAACTTAATTGATGCCCAAATGGAGTGGAATGATCTTGTATTTATACAAATTGAAGGAGAGAGGTCACACCTTTTCATGCAAGGTCAACCATCATAAAAATATAATTTCATTTTAATAAATAAAATTTACAAGGAAGGTCGTCCAAGAAGATAATTACAAAGTTGCCATGTGAAGCACCTCTTTACATTGAATAATCACATATAAATAAGGAAGTATGAAGCCCAAAGCTGCAATTACATCAACACTCCCTCTCAGCTAGGGAGGAATACTTCCTGCTGCACAAGACACATCACCTCATCATGATGTCAACCATAATGGATACAACCATATATGGAAGGGAAAGATATCACCTCATCATGATATCTACCACAATGGCTACAACCATATGTGGAAAAGAATGATATCACCTCATCATGATATTAGATATCACCTCATCATGATATCAAATATCACCTCATCATGATATCAACCATAATGGCTACAACCATGTATGGTATGTACAAGTGTTCATCACTTCCGTGATGTTGTCACCTCAACATGACTTTCACCATGCCTCTCCCAGAGGGTGAAACACAAGTACAAAAAATCATCATGGACTCTCTCATGTGATGCTATCATGGAGTCACACACATGACATCCACCATGGCTGTCACAGAGGGTGGAATCAAGGGATTTCACCTCAAACCTCTCTTATAGAGAAGAACTCATTAATCAAGGGATTTCACCTCAAACTTCTCTCACAGAGAAGAACTCATTAATCAAGGGATTTCACCTCGAACTTCTCTCGCAAAGAAGAACTCATTAATGAGGATCATTGATACTGAGACTCCTTAGTTAAGGTTGTATTCTCCACCATACCAAGCTTATCTCAAAAGTACAACAAACTTTATCCTGGAGAGAGGCTTGGTGAGAATGTCTACCATCTGCTCATTAGTGTTGATATACATCAATTGTATAGATTTCCTCAATACCATATCTCTGATGTAATGGTATTTGATCTCAACATGCATGGGTCTATCATGAAACACATGATTGACAAAAAATTTCACACATCTTTGGTTATCACAATGAATGATAGTAGGCTCCATTGATTGTCCAAACAATCTTGCAAAGACCTTACAAATCCACATTTCTTCTTGAGCTACTATACAAGCTGCAATATACTCTACCTCTACTATACTCAATGCTACAGATGACTATTTCTTGTTGCATCAGGAAATCATAGCAGATCCCAAACTGAAGCAACATCCAGAGATGCTCTTCTAATCAGTAACACTCCCTACCCAATCAAAATCAGTATAACCATGCAGCTCCAAGTCCACATCTGAAGAATATCTCAACCCATATCCAACTATGCCACACAAGTATCTCACGATATGTTTTTCTGCAACAAGATGTATCTATCTCGGTTCAGACATGAACTTGAAAAAATGCACTTATTGCAACCTGGTCTAGTATAGATACATCAATGATCCAATCAACTGATTGTACATATTAGGATCCACTAGATCTAAACTAGTTGTAGCCTCCTTAAGCTTCCTAAAATTGGTTTCCATAAACTAACATAAAGAACCAAGATCAACTAGATTACCATCTTCTTCAAGTTTAATAGGCTCCCTTTGAATCTTTAAGCACATGCATCAAACTTCTGACCTCATCATCCAAGATTTCCTACAACGCTTGCCTTAGATAAATGTTTTCTAGTGAACACCTTTGGTACTAAAGAGAGTTCAGGGTTGACCTCCTCAACCTCATTGCAGATCACTCTATTCTAAATAGTTTTACAGAGCTACCAATATCAAATCCAAATGACTGTCTTGTGCAACTCTTATCTTAACAGCTGAAGGATTTAACACTTGGCCTTGCAACACTGCAACCTTCACTTCTTCTCAGTGATTCACAAAACTCCCTCTTGATCCCTGCCTCAGAGATTGCAAAGAAGACTTTTGGAAGTGAACTCCCTATAGCCACCAACTCAATCCCATGGTTGCAAGTCGTGACTTCACGCTTGATCATTTCTTTGGTTGGCATGACTTCCTCACAAGATGCCTTAAGTTTTTCATCACTAAGCAATCTCTCATCACCTTCTTGCTCCTAGAACTATTCTGAAAGCATTCTAGAGAGAGATTACTAACTATTTAAAACTATCCAAAGAAATATCAAGGCTAGAATCATACAAAGTTTACTATCTCAGGTAATAGCATGAATGCATAAAAAATTATGAATAATATTAAAACATGAATAAGTAAATGAACCTATAAAAGAAATATTTCAAAGAATCAAAATGAAGCAATAAAAAAAATTATCTTTATTTAATTTTGATATAACTCTTTATTCCATCTTTTACTCCTCTCGAGAGTGCCAAACTTAGCACAACAAAAAAAACAATCTGCACAACTACAAATTTCTTGAATGCATTATGTAGTTAGCATGTAGAACCAACTCTCTCTAAGAGTTCAAGGCTCTATCATAGTTCGTGCATTAGAGAATGATATCGATGTGACCAACTAATCACCATAAAAAATACAATTCTCTTTTTATTTCAGAGTCACACTCAAAAATCTTTATAACCAGCATGAAATAACTTGTAATAAATGAAATCTTCAAAGGATCTTATGCTAGTGAACACAATTCAAGAGAAACCGCTATCTCTCTTTAATAATTACAAGATCCAACTAAATGATATAACTCAGCAAACAAAGAATACTTATCTCTTTAAATATTCTAATGGATGCCAATACTGGATGCAGTAAGATACACTGCTCTTGCACATGGATCCGCACACAACCTTTATGGCTTGAACACATACCCATGGCTTAGAATAGAAATTCCCTAGAATCATTTTGAGGAGAGATCTCATCCACATCCGCAAATGAATCATGCTTATTAGGCTTGGTTGGGAAATCTTTTGCATAGTGACCAAACTTGTCACAATGAAAACATTGGACTTTGGAGAGGTCCCACTTCTTCTTGAATGTAGGAGAACAGTCAGCTCCTTTCTCTCTATTCCTCTTGAAATATCCTTTCTTTCCACCTTTCCCTTTCTTCTTGGAGGATTGAGTGGAAAGAACATGAATGTATTCATTTTTAGTGCTTCAACCAATACCTCTCGCAGCCAATCTAGATTCTTCTTGAATACAGTTTACCCTCAAATGATCAATCTTGGGAAGTTTTGATCTTGCAATGATTCCTTGAATGTAAGGCTCCCAAGATGAAGGAAGACCATTAAGGGAAAGCATTGTCAAATCCTTAACATCAACAAAGTGACCGATAGTAAAGAGTTGATCTATCAATTCAGAAATCTTCATGAAGTGATGACAGATTCTCCTTCCGCCATCTTCATGTGATGAATTTGTTTCTTTAATGCAAGTGCTCAGCTTGTGTTGTTGATTTCGTACAACTCCAAATTTTTAAACATCTCTCTTGTTTTCTTCAACTTGGAGAAAATAGGAATGATATGATCATTCACGGAATCAACTAACATCTTCTTCACCTTGATATCTTTCTTCTTCCACTATACCTTGTCTTCCTCATCAATAGGCTCAAGGACTTTTCTTTCCAAAAACTTGACCAATTTACTTTCTTCCAAGGTGAGCATAATTTTGAATCTCCAAGATGTGAAATTAGATGCTCCCTCAAGTTTATCCTCAAGCTTAAGATCGATCACCATCTTTGACGAAGAGATAGAAGTAAACAACGATGAGAAAGAGAATAAAGAGTATCACTGTAATAGAAATATGATCAATATCTTCTTCAAACTTGCTCTGATACCATGTTGATTTTTTATGATCAGATTTAATTCATAGAAAATTAATTCAAAAATTAGACACAATAACACAATAGATACCCTGGGAAAGCCCTCCTCTTGAGGGGAAAAACCCAGCAACAAATATCTCTTTATAATATATCAATAATGGCAACACGTCTCTTTACAATGAGGCCAATATCAAGGCTGATATGCAACACCTTCACAAGATGCAATGATAACAAGTAATCAACACTTCCTTGTAACTCAGATCTGCCCTTAAGAAATTCACTATTTATTCTTGATAATTCACAATCTGCACTTGATTGATCTTCCCTTGAAGAATTCACACTTGGAAGAGAAGAAATACTCAAACTTAATTAATGCCCAAATGGAGTGGAATGATCTTGTATTTATACAACTTTAAGGAGAGAGGTTGCACCTTTTCATTCAAGGTCGGACATCATAAAAATATAATTTCAATTTAATAAATACAATTTACAAGGAAGGTCGGCCAAGAAGATAATTACAAAGTTTCCATGTGAAGCACCTCTTTACATTGAATAATCGCATATAAATAAGTAATTATGAAGCCCAAAGTTGCAATTACATCAACACGCTTGGACCTAAAACATAATGAAAAAAAGAAAAAAAAAATCAAATAAACATTCGTTGAATATCCGCAACATATTTTATCGACTAAGTCAACCCCAAAATACTGATAAACATAAAAGTAACCAACAGAATCTATAAACTCACACAAGACTTAATACAAGGCATTGAGATTTTCAAAAAACACATTAGATGTATTGATAGACCTCCCATGAGATCCACAACTCAAAATGACAACTAGAAATCTGCAAGTGAATCGATGATCACCAAACTGTCAGATGTTTTGTTCTTCCTAACTGTCCTCAATCTGATTGTCAGTATAAGAAAATGATGTTATATAGATCTGTTACCAACTAGGGTTTCCATCAATGACAACACCAAAAATCATTTGCAGTATCTCTTTCCAATAGATAGTTGGGGATAATTTCATAAAGAATTATATTATTGACTATGGTGCATCAAACAACACCATGCCAGTTAAAATCATGGATGCATTAGGGTTAAAAGTTGATAGCACTCAGGGTAAGTGTTATGTTATGGATACCAGAGAGGTCCCTATGGTAGGTGTTATAAATGAGCTTCCATATAGATTAGCAGCTTTCCCTAATAAAGAGTTTAAAATGAGTGTGGTAGTGGTTGATATCCCACCTAATTATGGAATGTTATTATCTCAAAAATGGAGTGCATCTATGGGAGGCAGTATGCAGTGTGACATGTATTGTGCCACATTTCCCATCGATGGAAGGAATATCCAAGTAGTGAGAGAGTGTAGGGTACCACATATGTTGGAACATGTCCCTGAATATGACACAATTCTTTTCATAGATACCAACATCAGTGGGTTAAAGGTAGAAGAAGCACCAAAAGAGATTGAAAGATGTCCTGCACCTATAGAAAATTAAGTTTGAGGAATGTATGATAAAGAAGGACTATGAAAAATGTATTTTGATGGTGTAAGCTCTAAAGAAGGATCTGGTGTAGGTATTTTATTAGTATCACCTACTGGAAATACTTATAAGTGCTCTTTTACACTATCTTTTGTCTGTACAAATAATGTAGTAGAATATGAAGCCTTTTTATTAGGATTAAGACTTGCTGAAAAATATGGAATCAGAAAGCTAATGGTAATTGGTGACTCTGAGCTTGTAATATCCCAAGTAAGAGCTAAGTATGCTTGCAAAAATAATAGACTGAGGAAATATCGAAATGTTGTCTGGGATTCCATTGAACAGTTTGATGCTTTTGGAATTAACTGGATGGAGAGAGGACATAACAGAGTGGTTGATCTACTGGCTAATATTGCATTGAAACCTAATGATATAACTTTCATAGGAATTTCAAAGGTTGAGATATAAACAAGGCCCTCTATCTATGACAATGTATACAATTGGCAGATTTTTATAATGATAAGGATATCCTTAGATTTCTAAAATGTGTTGATAAATATGAAGGTTAGGAGATTGATTTTAATGGATTTGTAGAAAATACTAATGGACAAGACACAATGTTTGGAAAAGAGGTCATCCATTTGAAAACAAATAAAATCCCCAAAGGCCTTGTAGACCAAAACAACTATTGCCCATCCAAAAGACCTAGAAGAAGTGAACTTGGGAACTGAAAATGCTCCAAATAAGGTTTATATAGGAAAGAGGATGAAACCAAAGGTGAAGGAAATTCTAATTTCCTTGCTTAGAAAATATAAGCATGTCTTTGCTTGGTCATACGATGACTTGAAAGCTTGCAAGGAGGAGTTGTTTCAGCATGAGATTCCTTTAAAAGAGGATGCAAAACCCTTCAGGAAAAAGCAAAGGCCAATTAATCCTACTTTAGATCCCAAGATGGAGGAGGAGTTGATAAATTTGAGGGAGGTTGGTATTATAAAACCCATTAGACATTCTTCATGGGTATCCAATCTAGTACCAGTAAGGAAAAAGAATGGTGACATAAGACTGTGTGTCGATTTCAAGAACTTGAATGTATCCTCATTAAAGGTAAATTATACCTTACTGAACATGGAGGACATGTTAAAAAAGGTAACTGGCTATGATCTATTATCAATGATGGACAGTTTCTTAGGATATAATCAAGTAAAGGTGAACGAGTCTAAGTAGTACAAGACTACATTTACTACTCCTTGGGGTACTTATGTATATGAAAGGATGCCTTTTGGCTTAAAAAACATTGGTGTCACTTTTACAAGAGCTATGGATGTAGCTTTCTCAAATTTTATTGATCTATTTATGGTTGTGTATCAAGATGACTTGACTACTTATTCTAAGAAAGAAGATAATTGTATGCACCTACAAAAGGTTTTTTTTAGGTCACTAGAATATGGAATATCTTTGAATCCAAAGAAATTTTCCTTTGGGGTCACTAAGGGAAAGTTGTTAGGGCATTCTATGTCCAAGGAAGGATTGAGGATAGATCCTGAAAGAGTAGCAATTATTGACAAGATTCCCTAGCCAAGAAATGTCAAGGGTATCCAGTCATTTTTTTGGGAAAATAATTTTTTTGAGAAGATTTGTAACCAATTTTGCAAAGATTACAAGACCTATTTCCAAAATGCTAAAGAGAGGTGAAAAGGTACTTTGGAGTGAGGAGCCTAGTCAATCTTTCAAAAATATAAATCAAGCTATTAAAGAGGCTCCAGTTTTGAAGTCTCCTAACTTCTCTAAACCAATGCATATTTTCTCTTGTGCTTCTTTTCATACTAAATTGTTGTTGTTTTACTATAGAAAAATGAGCAAGGTTTTGAATATCCAATTGCATTTTTTAGCAAATCTTTATAGGCTACAGAATTGAAGTATGACACTACTAGGAAACAAGCCTATGCTTTGGTGAAGGTTGTAAATAATTTTAATGCTTACCTACATGTGGCTACAGTTATTACTTTTGTACCAAGTGCAACTAAGAAGGACATTTTTACTCAACAAGAGACAACAAGTAGAAGGTGTAGATGGATCAATAGGATCCAAGAATTCAACATTGAGGTTTAGATTACCAAGTTAGTAAGAGGATAGGGCCTAGCCAAGTTGATGGAAGAGGAAAATTTGGAAGAAAATCAAGTTAACTAGGCTAAAGTAATTGATGTTGCACCTCTCTGTGATATGCAAACATGTGGATGGTACAAAAGAATTATCCAATATTTGCAAACTTTGCAATGTCCTACTGATATGGCTGACAATGAAAAAAGAACATTGAAATTCCATGCTATCAAGTATGTGATCATTGATAATGAGCTATGGTGGAGAAGCTTCGATGGAGTGCTTCTAAAGTGTGTAGATGGAAAGAAAGCATTGGAACTTCTGAGAGAAATGCACAATGGGGTGTGTGGTGGTCATTACATGGAAAAAACTACTACACACAAGATTTTAAGAGCTGGATTTTGGTGGCCTACTATTTTTAAAGATGCTCACAAGTTTGTTAAAACTTGTGATGCTTGTCAACGATTCTTAGGAAAATTGAAATTCACAGGAAACTTACCACTCAGACCTATGATGGCTGAAGCACTTTTCCACCAATGGGGAATTGATTTCATCAGTGAGATACCAGAAAAATCTAGTGGAGGTCATTCATGGATTCTTGTTGCCACCAATTATTTTACAAAGTGGGTGGAAGCAATACCTACAAAGAAGGAAACAAGCAAGGTGGTAGCTTATTTTTTGTTGAATAATATTCTTATCATATTTGGAGTCCCTCAGAGAATTATCTCAGACAATGTTATGTGTTTTAGGTTAGATGAATTCAAGGGCTTTTGTGAAATACATTGCATACAAGTTTCTTATTCTTCACCTTACCATCCTCAAGGAAATGGTCAAGTTGATTCTAGTAATAAGATCTTGATGAAGATAATCAAGAGAATTATGGAGAATAAAAAAAAGGCATGGGATTCAAAATTAAAATCAGCACTCTGGGAAGATAGAGTGACTATGAGGCTACTGGTTATTCACCATTTGGCTTAGTATATGGTATGGAGGCAAGATTTCCATAGAATAACCTGCTCAAAATGTACAATTTTTTGTAGGAATATGATGAAGAAATATGAGATGATATGTAGCACAGGATAAATAATTTGGTGTAGTTGGATGAATCTAGGAGGGAAGCTCAAGCTGAAGACTTGAAGATGCAACTGCAGGTTAAGCACTTTTATGATAGAAAAGCTTCTCCCTGGAAGTTTGAAGTTAACAGCATGGTGTTAGCCTGGAATGCAAGAGTTCAGGATAAGGGAAAACATGGAAAATTTGAAGCATTATGGATTGGCCCTTACTTGATAGCCAGCACTCACGAAAAAGATTCATATTTTCTTTAGAGCTTGACAGGTGAACTTTTTGAA
This sequence comes from Sequoia sempervirens, assembly GCA_007258455.2. Lineage (NCBI taxonomy): Eukaryota > Viridiplantae > Streptophyta > Pinopsida > Cupressales > Cupressaceae > Sequoia > Sequoia sempervirens. The sequence goes on along the minus strand of VDFB02377725.1, from coordinate 11,865 downwards.
TTTCCAATACATGGATAGTTCTTAAAGCCATACTTCTCTTCAGTATGTTATCTTCCATGTACATTCTTTTTGTATATTATGTATATAGGTTTGTTTTATTTTTCTTTTTTTTTGGGTCTTGATATCTTGTCTAGTTAGTTCCTCAATTTCGGTCCTTTGGTTTTAATCCATATTTTGGTCTACTTCAACCTGAGATTCTGGAGATCTCGCTATACCTGCAAGAGGCATACGTCCCTAGCCAGAGCCATTGATGGGACCTTAATTATTGTATCCAATCTTAAAGCCTTGTTGCATTTAGAAGGGTTTTAGGATTTGTTTCCTTTAAGTCACTTGAGCGTTCTATTTTTCTATTGACTCCCTATTGCTCGTTGCCAGTCATTATTTTCAAAGTTTTTGTTATGCAATCGGTTCCCTCATCATGAGTTTAAAAAGCTTTGTTATAATGATTTTAGGGTTCTTAAACATTTTTCTATCTATCGTATCGTCCTAGGAAATCCCCTTCATTAGAACAACTTATTAAGCACGTGCCTAAAAGTTTTCACTTAAATTCAGTCAGCCTAAAGTCCTTATCGCTCATCGTTGATCACTTTTGAAATATATGTTTTAAATCAACAATGAGTGATGAGGTAATATCTTTTGATATCGCTCATCTCAAATTTTCCTTGAACTTCTAATTGCAATTAGCGATGAGTGAGGTTCTTAAGGGATCATGTATCGCTATTAATTTTTGAATTGTTGAAGTTGTAATAGCGATAAGCGATGACCTCTCACTTTATGATCATAGTTTCATTGCTCATTGCCAATATGTTATCAATAGATTGTTTACAATTAGTGATGAGCGAGATGATGACTTCCCAATTGTATTGCATCTCACAGATTTTTTGCGACAGTGCAAGATCATCATGGAAAAAACAAGCTCTTAAGGGCAAAAAATTATAAAAATCAGAGTTAGCAACTGAATCGTAATTTTAATAAGTTATCTATATTATTTTCCAAAAATATAAAGAATAGAATTCATAGAAAATTGGATCGTAGTTTCTAAACTAATAGGCTTTATCAGAGTAAAAATAAAAATCTATTTGTAGAAATTTTAAATTTCAATGTAGTAGTAATTTAAATTTCAAGGAAAAATAAGTAGGTGTTGATCTCATTGCCATAACCTTAATAGATAATATTTTTTTATAATATTTTAGATATAAGTAGAGGATCATGTCCTGATGTGATGCATACTTTTTGTAATTTTTTCCAAGTAAATAATTAATTATGATTTTTATTACAACTTTTAAAAAATATAAAAATTGTATGTCTCGACCACCTTTTAACTTGGTCAAAACTTCGCTTAGCTCATTTTTTTTCTTTTTAATCCTATATATATTATGAAGCAAGAATGTGACACACATTTTGAACAAAAATGTGATACCGCTTAAAAGGTTAGATGTTTCAATCAGCCTATCAATCAGGACTTAGTCAGTAATTCAAATAGAAAATGAATAATAATTATTTATTAAAAACAAAGTAAAGCATAATTTATATTGGTGGAAAGCTAAGAATTTCCTTTAAAACCCTTTTCATTTCATCAATTTTGGGTAAAAAAAAGTATCCAGCCACATACCCTACACAAACCCATTATATCGCCACTTTTTGGCCCATCATTATCCTGCACATACCCTTTTGAGCACTAAGGTTATGATTAGCGATGAGCAATATGGTCCCTTTTAAGGAGTTTTCTCTCACTAACTACATTACATTCTATTTTCAATATCTTTTGTACCATTGATTGTTATGCAGGTGTACATGTCAAACTGTGGTGCTTACATCTCTTGTCACTAATGGAAATCAAGGTGCCAACTTGAATTAGTGAGGAGTGATGGAGATGGGTGAGATTGAAAAACCATCCTTAGATCTAAAAAGTTGAGATTTTATCACATGAGGCACTTGCATCACTGATAGAGATGGACGAGGGCAAAGTAAATCAGTGATTGGTGACAACCACTACATGAAGAGGCAACAAGGCAGAATCCTAAGGATTTCATAAAAAGAAAAAAGGAAGGTGGTGAGGTGGATTATTAACCATCGATGCAATTTTAAAGATGAAAGATCAACGATCAAGGTTTAAAACTGAATGGCTAATTGTCAGTTCACTCATGCAAGATTACTATAAAATATTAATGGTGGAATGCTCCTCTCTCTGTCGTAACAGAAAGTAGATATCTGGTTTATCATGCATCCTAATTCACTAGCTGGTGGAAAGAATACCAAAGGCTAAAGAATTTGTAAGGAAAGCTCCAGAAATTATTAGCAACCAAAGTGATACTCTTTTCATCTAGGTAAGCAAAACTAATACTCTTTCAATTAAGGTAGTAAGACGTGAATGCCCGCGCCGATAGGAAAACGCCCGATTGAATGTGTAATTTAGCCTTTTCTCGTGACTTTTTTTTTTTTTTAAGACTGCAAGAATCGGGTAGCGACCCCCTATAAACTGCAATGCACCTGGTAAACTTTTTAACGTGACCCGCGGCACTGGCGTGACACACCCTCTGGTACCACAGGACGAGGGAGACTAGAACTCGCGGACCAACTGAGCCGCAGAACGGAAATAATACTTAGCCATCGAAGCTAGGCCCCCGCCTTTTCTGGTGACTTCAATTTGATAAATGAGCACTATTTAAATTGTGAAGAAATATGTCCTATTCAACAATAGTATTTTATCCTATCCTAATTGTGAAGGGTTTTATTTGGCTGTAAGAAATTGTAAACCCTAGTTTCCATTTGTGTTACAAGCATGAGTGACCAGAGCCTAGTGAATCCAATGTTAGACCGAAAAGGAAACCAAAGAAAAAGAGGGTTAAAATACTTGAGACTCAGCATGCTTCAGTTGAAGTTGAGCCCAAACCAGTAGCTATGTCTAACCCTTTGCTTGGTACCCCTGTAGCTTCCACAAGGTCTAGAAGTGCAAAGAAGCAAACAAAAAAATTTATGAAAGAAAATTTTAGAGGTATCAAAGAGGGAGGGTCATGAATTGGTAAAAGGCCCACAAGACAAGTTGTTGTTACCACTAGGTTGATTGACAATGCTGGAAAAATTGGTGAGAAATCCTAGCCCCATAGTGGATGGCATTTGTTTTGGTATGTTTTCAATAGGAAAATTTTCAATAAGCCTACATGCTTTTATGGGGGTTGAATCTTGGAAAGTTACTGGTTCCAAATGTGTTTGTCGAAGTTGATTTAATGATGGAGCTAGCAAAGCACTATGACCCTACTGACAGGAAAATCAAAAGTGAGAATGGTGATATAGTTCTAGAGGTGACAAAGGATAAAATGATGGATATATTTGGGTTAAATCCTAATTATACTCCAAAGTTCAGGCACGCTAACTTGTATGTTGAATATAAAAGGAGAAAATTTGCATACATAAAAGAAATACTTGTGCAATATAGAAGCAATAGGAAAAAGTTCACTATTCAGGATGTTGAGCCTTTTGAGTGTGAAGACTTTGAAAATTATTTCAAAAACACTTACGATTGTTTGAACCAAGTGCTAGCTTAGGATTTTGAGGTTAGAATAGCTCCTGATTTGTTGGTGATGGTGGCAGATATACAAGAATATAATTGAAACGCTGGTTTTGACTATGCTAATTTTGTTGCTCAACAAATGCATGAGGATTTTCTTAATTTGAAAAAGGAAGTGTTCCCTCTGTCTTTCCCCCATTATTCTTTATTAATGCATATTCTCTTATGGGAGGGAGATTATGAGTGGAAGAGGAAATTAAATTTGAGGATTAATGATAGTGAAAATAAGGCTATCCCTATGCAAATGTGGACATATGTTTGGGATCAGGATTGCTCTAATTCCAATTACATCTTGTTTGCCAATGTTATAAGACATGGTATCTTAGATTCATTGGGTGTGGCACCTAGATTCAAATTTCTCGAGAGATCAAAAGTCTTATGCATCCAAAGGATGTACCAGGCTCTACAACAACACATAATTGGGCCGACTGGTTTCTACATTCTAAATATACTTTGATCAAGGTTTATGGAGCTAAGGTGGCACCCCATTGTTTACCTTTGTATGTCTCAGACAGATTGGCTTTCATGGAGCTCATGTGGAAAATGGATGTTATGGACTATGAAATGTTTAGAAAGGATAGAAAGGGCTCTATATTACATCCTCAATGTACTTTTTCTTATTTCAATATCACTGCACTTGAAGGGTATGAAAAATTGGGCATTATGGTAAATAATCTCAGAGTGCCTATCGATGAGGTTAGATTTTTTGATCCGGAAATATTTTTGGTAGGAAGAAGAAGAAAAAAGAACTTAGGCATCATACATCATGAATTTTTCTATAGAGATTATGTACTAAGAAATCTGACAAGTGATGAGGTTGTTATGGTCAGGAAAAAGGAATGGAGAACTATGACAAACCTTGAGGAAAATATTATGAAAAAGAATTCCTTCTACATCAGTCCATACAATGAAATTGCAAACCCCTTGGAGAGGGCCTTTACCATGATAAGGGACTATCAATTTGGTGAATTTAAGGAAAAGGTAAAGGAGGTTGTAGACAAGGACCAAGTTCTCCTAGAGCAACAATGACAACAACAAGTTATGGATATCCTAGAATGGCTTGAAGATGTTCATGAGGTCAAGGAAGAAAAAGTGGCAGAACATGTGCCAGGAAATGAGGAAGTTGAGCATAAATTTCCCCTTCCTCATAATGAAGAGACTCATAGTTCAAATGTTTCTCCTAACAGGATTGTCCAATGGCAGTATGACAAAGAAAATGATGATGATCCAAGAATTAGGGAGTGTGATGATTTTTTGGTTGATGATAAATTTGTGCAAACTAAATATTTTCAGGAGTTCATGATTCAGTAGTTGAGTAAGGAAATAAAAGAGATACTAGAATTAGCTCGAGTCAATGTTGAACCTTCTCATCAGGAGGAAGCTAAGAAAGTAGAGGAAGAGAAGATTAAGGCTGAAATTGCAGCTATTACTCCCAATGAAGCTCGAAGAATTGTTAAAGATAGTGGAATCATGTTATTACCAGGATGTTCAATCACAACTGCTATAACATATGATGCAGTTAGGAGAGATCCTCAAGCTTTGATATTTGAGGATCAATTTGAAAATAAAGTATTTGGTTATGGATATAGTCCAAAGCTACATACCCATACGCTGGGCCTGTGGAGAGTGTTTTTTCCTCTTGGTCCAAGGGAGCTCTTGACATCCTAATCACTGGGGAGTTTGGCTTAGCTCACATCGCTGCAATGCACTTAGTGTAGGCCACTACACATTTCAGAGAAAAATATGAATCTTTAGTTAAAGGAATATAATGAAGTCTTTTGAGCGAATTGGGGTCAAGGTGAGGGTAACCATTCGAAGCTGCTCAAAGGCGGTGACTGCGGCCTTCTTCTTCTTCTTCATTTGATATATCTACACAAGATAGGGAGACTTTAGCCCTCATAATTGATGATTTGAAAGAAAAATTACCTGCTAAAAAGGAAAATGTCAGGCAAGCCAAATTGGAGACAGTTGAGGTGGCCAATGAAAATTTTAAGGATTTTCTTAAGCATAGGGTGACCAAGTTGGTCCACAAGGAAAATGATATATGGGCCACATATAAAAACATTCATGAGGAAAATACAAAGTACATCTACAGAGGTACAAAGAGCCGCCTAGAAAGGAATAGGTGGAATAGTGGATTACTAGGAAGTGCTTTAAATAAATGATGCAAAATAAGGGGAGGGATCCTAAGGCACCCACAACTATACGGTTGTGTGTAGAGTCGTGATGGTCAAAAGTGAAAAGCGATACTTGTGCAGAACATGTAGGGTCTATGGTGATGAATTTTTTTACCCCAAAATTGATGAAGCGAAAGGAGTTTTAAAAGGAGTTATCAACTTTCCATCAATATAAATTATGTTTTACTTTGAATTTAATAAATAATTATTATTCATTTTTCTATTTGAATTCTGACTAAAATCTAATTGATAGGTTGATTAAAAGCATATATAGGTTTTAAAATGGTATCACATTTTGGAATCCCCTGCGGCAGCTACTTATTCACATTCTATGCTTTAAAAGCCACTATAGGATTACTTTAAAAATTCATGAAGTTTGATAAGTTAAGGTGGTGGAGCAGCCACAAGTTTTTTATATTTTAAAAGTTGTGAAAAATATATAAAAAAGTCATAATTAATTATTTAACTTGGAAAAATTTAAAAATATATGCATCCACCTTCAGCGGGACATGAGGACCTCTATGCCTATGGAAAATCTTATAAAAAATAGTATCATTTTATTGTGGTTAGGGTGGTCAGACAGACACCTACTTCTTATTTTTTCCCTAAAATTTAAGTACTACTGCATTGAAATGTCAAATTTTCACCAAATAGATTTTTTTAAAATAAACTAGTAGTTTAGAAACTACATTCAATTTTTCTACCACAAATTCTATTCTTACATATTTTTGAAATAATATAGATAAACTTATTCAAATGTTTACATCAAGTTCTAACTCGATTTTTAATTTTCACAAAGGACTGTTTTCGCGGTGATCTTTGTGCCCATGTTGAGAGAGCTGATGACTCAGTAGGTAGGGGTGGCTTTAGCAGGTTGGAATCCACGACTTCAGTGGTAGCTCTATTCAAGAAATCGCAGAGGATCGTGGTATGCCTCAAATATTGAATTCAAAGGGTGAATTGTATCCATTTGACACCTAGAAGGAATATTTGGGAGGGTTGCTTGAAGAGACTATGATGCATTTGTCTATCACCAATTACATCTTGTTCAATTCAAATATTGATATGATGGTGGAGATTGAAACAAAAATGGACATATTTGTTAAGGAATCCAGGATTTTAATTGATGCAAGGTAAGCTCCCAGTATACTACTAAGGTGTAGGATTTATTGAATGTTAAATGGCCCACTAAAGAAGAATACAATATTTTGTTGGAGAGATATATAGAGTGAATAAGAAGAATAATGGATAGGAGGAGAATAATACATAGCTTGAAAACAATATAGATTAGGCTTTTGATGTAACATGGTAAAATATTATTCTCTCCTTAAACTCAAGTGATTAGCACATGGTGCTAATGTGGATTAACTAATTTTGACCATTTTATGCTTTCTTTGCCTTGCTTCGTAAGTTTTGTTGTTAAATTGATTTTCTTACAGTTGGATTTTTGAGCACATGGAGAAAATCTTGTAACTATTGTAACAAACTGATGATGTCTTTTAAGGTGGGACCTATTTTCCATGAAGAGCTGAAGATAATTTTGCCTCATGTTTATTTGCTCCACCTAAAGATTCAACCGTAATTAGGAAGGGAATATTGTTGCAAGTGGTCCTATGAGATCATGACATGTGTGTTATCTAGTCTAAGGCTTGTTTTTCTCCTTCATCTCTATAAGGGGGAATTCAGGACCAAAAGCACGAGAGTTAGAAAAAAATTGAGTTGATACTATTAGTTTTGTCAAGACAAATACGAAGCAAGTTTTAGAGTCTTTGTTTTAAGTTTCTTTTCGAGTTCAAACTTATGCATGTAATACTGATAATGATATAGCATTTATAATACAGAGTAATATTGATTTCATGGTTATTCTCTCTCCTTGTATGTATGTTATGAGTTATGATTGAAAGTATTCAAGGATTTCTTTCACTTGTCTTTGTCATTATCTGATGGATGTTTAGTTTCATGTTTGCTTATTAATTCAATGAATTGATGTAAATGCTTGTATGAGATTCATAACTTATAATTACTATGTGCTAGGATATTTGTAAGAAGTGGTAATCTTAAACGTCATAGAGAAGTTGTAATGAAATATTTCTTGGGGTTATATGTGTTATTATCTGAATTATTATCAAGTTATGTCAAAAGGTATTGACTTTGTGCTTGGGATAAAGACACTGGTTCATGTACGGTATTAGTGTCACACTTATAGTGTTGATTCATTAACTACTTAATCTTTTAACCATAAAATCTTAGGAGGATCACTGTTGTTATTTATTTGTAGGTGTCTTCTCTCTCATATTCAACTCATATAACATTAACATAATAAGTTTCCATCTTATTTAATGTTACTATAAAGTGGTATCATGAGAGATATTTGTTATTAACAAAGTATTTGATTATAATTGTGAAAGGTCTTTAGGTATACATTGTGGGATCACCCTCCTAGGTTTCACAGAGCCCAAAGAGTAGGAATAGAAGTTTAGCAACTTCTTTTCTTTTCTTTTTACAATCCCTTTAGTATTACTGATAATTGGAATTGGAAAAATTCATACGTATTTCTAGAGATCAGTTTGGTTCTTAAAAAATCACCAACAAGTCTTTTGGAAATTTCTCTTTTCTTATAGATCATATTTTCCTTTGTTTTGGCATTTTTTTTTTATAATACATGTTGATGCTTGGAAGTATATGTATTTTTCTCTTTATGTATTTTATGCTTGGCTTCCAAATTACTTCTAGGATTAATGATATTGTTGAATAGAGAGAAATGATCTATGGGGATCCTATGTATGGGTAAATGTATGTAGGATGTTGGGAGGATTTCAAGAATGAGTGCATTTCTCATCTTGATTAGGGATTTAAGGTGATGGATAAATATAATGAAATGATTTTAAAATAGGATTGATTGATGGTGGAATGTAAGGACCCAAGATAGATGGAAGGGATGAAGGAAATGGTTTTGTGACATAGGAATCCAAAATATATGGAAGGGGTGAAGGATTGGGATTTGAAACATAAGGGCCTAGTATTGATTTGGAGGATGGGGAATGTGGATTTTTATATTAGATGGAGGGATTTTGGATTTTATATGGATGGGTTCTAGTATTCCTCACTCATGGAGGCCTAACCTTTTTCCTTGATAATGCATTTTTTGAAAAATCCTTGTCCCAATGGGATACTTGTTGTTTTCAAAGCAAGACATGAGTACATTTTGAGGGGGATATGCCATAGAAGGAATTATAAGATCTTGGAGGAAGCCAAATTGCATGAAGGTGGAAGAAATCATTTGATAGGTGTGGGGTTCATGGGTAGCTTGGATAGGGATAAAGGTATCTTGTGGAGGCTTATGATCATGATTTGAAGATGAAGTAATGATTTGATATTAACATGGGGATGGGTAATGTGATGGAGTGGATGATATAATTTTCTCTTCATTATGAGATGAAAGGTGATCATGACATGGAGTGGGAGGCATGTCTTGATCATGAGAGAGGAGGGGATTATCAAAAGGGGTGGAAGGTGTTCTTTTATATTGATTTAGCTAGGGATTATGAGATGGAATGGTACCATCTTGGATGTCCTCAACAAAAAAAAAACATGATCAAAGTGTGGATTATCATAGATATCATGATCAAACATAGGATTATCAAAGTAATAATTTTTGTTTTGGATCAAGTGGATGGTGTTGTTTGATCTAAGTTTTTTGTCATGGAAATGATATTGATTTACATTAGATTACATATGGACATTATATGGACAAAGTTCTTGGCATTTTTTTATTTTTGTGGATAGTGTGATGAAGGAGGATTGTAATAGAATCTTCAAGTTGGGTGGATGGAAGGATGGGAGATGGAAGTGGATGCATGGCACAGGAATATTGCACAACATTATTGGAGCTTGGGTGGTTAGGATTTTTTGTTAATTTTACTTGAAGATAATTATGAAATCCATGGGATGGAGTGAATTTTTTAGGATTGGGGTGATGTGGATTATAAGGATGTGGGTGAGGTTTCATGGGAACTTTGGATAGTGGTTTGGTTTCCCTTGTCAAATAAAGGTGGGGGGTGAGCAATAGGAGAAAAGTTGGAATTTGGTGGAGGTGGGGAGGGTGCAAATTTGGCACCAATACTAAGGATGTATCTAATAATGTACTCTTTATGATTATTCAAGTAGTAGTTAGGATGAAATTAGTAGTGGTGGATGTTGATGATGTGGATGGGAATTGAGGGGAATCTTGGATGGGGGTTTGGTTTCCCTTAACAAAGGAAGGTGGAGGATGAGTAATAGGATATGGATTTGAATTTGATGTAGGTGGGGAGGATGGACGTTTGGTACCAATACTAAGGAAGTATCTAATCATTGTATCTTTATTATTGTTAAAGTGATTGGTGAAGGAAAAATTTGTGACATCTTGGAAACTGGCAAAGGAATGAATAGAGTCTTGGATATAGGAAGAGGTAGTGGATGAGTAAAGCTCATATTGGTCCAAAATATACTCAAGTTAGTCAACAAGACTATCCTCACCATCTTCGTCAATGTAATTGGGGTTTCCTTTTATTGTGATTTTTGGTCTTGTTAGGGTAAGATATGAATTAATGATGTTGGATTGGTTTGGAATGGATGAAGGTGAATTATAATATATTATATTAGATGGAGGATATATTGGATGGTTAGAAATGGTGGATGATTGATTAGAAGAGGAATGTTTGGGGTTGATTTTGGATGAGTGTGGAAACTAGAATAATGGATTAAAAGTGGGTTGAGTATTAGAAAAATAGGGCCTAATAATGAAGATAGAGGATGATATTCGATTTGGGGATCAAATGTCAAGAACTTAAAATAATTTAATGTGATGAAGGATTATTCTCTATACTTAATCTAGACTAACATGAACTTAAGTAAGCTTTTATTAGATTTGATTTCTACTTAAAATAGGAAAATTTCTTAAGTGGGAATTGATGGGATTTGATAACTATACAAAACATAGAATAGCATTCTTAATAAATTTTTGATTAAGGATGGGATCAACTTAATGTCTTGATTTTTTATTTGGATACATTTAATTTCAAATGGATGATAGTAGATTAGGGCTAGGATCCTTGGGTGAAGGATTTTGATGATGGTGAAAGGATTTTGGATATAAAGGATAAAGTCCTTAACCAAAATTTTATGTTCAAAGGATTATTTTGATTAAGGATTGGGGATTGGATGCTTGATTGATATAGATATAGGGATAATGGATGATTGGGTTTGGATAAGTAGAATTTGGATTAGATTAGCATTTGGTTCTAGAATGTGATAATTTTCATAAGGGGATAGGATTAAGATGATGATAAGGAATGGGTATTGAGGATGATAATAGCTTGAAGATAATTAGGACAAAGGTAAATGATGAAATTAGATTAGGAAAATGGGATTTTGTTGTGGATTAAGAAGAATGAACAAATGGGGAATGATTCAGATAAGGAATATGACCTTGACTAAATTAGGAATATTAATTAGGATTAGGGTCCTAAATGATGTACTAGGGATGGATTGGGGATAGATTGGGATTATAAGGATACTTTTGATTAGGTGGATTGGAGAATTGGGGATTACTAGGACATGATGGATGATTAAAATGATTTGGGAATAATTTGGATGATTATGAATGACTAGGATTGGATGATTAGAACAATTAGTGGGATAGCTATAATGATTATGGATTATTTTCATGGGATGATTAGGATGATTAGTGGAATAGATATAATGATTATGGATGATTAGGATGTGAAGATTATGATGACTAGTTGGATAGATTGAATGATTATGGATGATCAGGATGACTAGTGTGATAGCTAGAATGATTATGGATGATTAGTATGGGACATGACTAGGATGAGAAGGGATGATTAGGATGAGGTGATGATAAATATGATAGGGGTATGGTTTGAATGATTAGAGTTGACTAGGATGGCATGATTAGGATGAGGTTGATTAGGATGAGAAGGGATGATTGGGAATGAGGGAAAGATGGAAATTTTGACTTGGAAATGATGTGGAAAGCTTGAATTGGATGACACCTAGACCTAGAGATATAAAAAGAGACTTAATTTTTTTAGCTTTTTATTTTTTGATTCTTTTACC